>LNAC01000164.1:11911-46433 GCA_002007465.1 Ailurus styani | reverse complement strand
TTTTTTTTTTTTTTTTTGTCTGTTTATCACTTTGACATTTTGAGTGGTCCTAGCCTGGTACCATCCAGTGAGATGAGGTTGCTGATTAAGCCATTCTGCGTATGTCAGCCATTACATTTTTGCTGTCCTGGAGATTCTTGTGCCTTTTCCTGCTTTTCAGCTAGTTCTAATGAAATCTACATGTTGGTGTATTTTAGGCCAACTCCTAATATTTCCTTCCACTCTTCCTTTGCTAAGAAGAATAACTGGGCTTTTGCAACAGTTACAATAAAGGCTTCCTATACACTTACTGTCTTTCATTAATGGGATATCTAAAAGAGATCCAGTTCCCTATACATCTGAAATTCACATCAGGTCAAATTCCTTGTCCCTGGGGATTAAACTTAGAGAAAATATGTATATTATTGTTGTGCTGCAGATGCTTACCATAGACAGACAGTAACGGGTACCATGTATCGAGCATTTGCCAAGTAGGCTGCTTCATTCTTTATGCACATTACCTCATTTAATTGCCATATTAAACCTTTGAGGTAGGTCGCACCATTATCCTTATTTTATACTTTAAAAAAAGGGAGGCTCAGGGAGATGAACTGATGTGCCCCTTAGAGCTCTTACGTGGGGAGGTCGAGACTTATTTGGTTTGTGTTATCAGGGCATGAACTCCAAACAGTGATGGAACACCTGCCCCTCCTGTGACTACCTGCTTCTGTTCCCTCTTTTCATTCTCCTGCTCCTTCTTGATCCACTATTCCTTTCTCTTCCCCCAGGGCTCCTAGCCTGCCAACTTGGCTTCACTAGGGGTCGCAGTGGAGGGATTCTGGCCTGGAGGCACAGAACAGCCACCTTTCCACAGCTGCGTAAGATGTCCTCTGGTCTTACATGTTGACCTTGGCCTCAACCTCCCCAGGCTCATACCAGAGAATGTTTTGTTCTCCCTAGAAGCCAGTGAAGCAGGCCTAGCTGATGATACAAATCTTTCTAGCCATGGCTCAAATGAAATGATTTCGTAGGCCCTTAGAGCAAGTGCTGCACAGAGACAGGACAAGATCCTGGGGTCTTTGCTCTCTCCAATTAAGCAAAGAGACATCTTGAGACAATATTTCATTACTAATTTCCTATTAATGGCTTGCATTTCTTCAGCACTTTTGTGTCCAAATGCTGTTATAGTGCCTGTCATGCATTAAATCCTTTAATCCTACAAAAATTCAACAGAAGTTATTCCCACTTTATTATCCCGATTTTATACTGAGGGAGCTGACTCAGAGAGGTCCAGTAACTTGGGTATTGTCACATAGCAGATAGTGCAAGACACTTTTGACCACTAATTGGTGCTCCCTCCCCCTTCTCCTTTTTTTTCCCCCAAAGGTACTCTATGTTCCTTACAAGGCTATTTCAGTGCCGATTTTTCAAACTCTGCCTTCTGTCAATAGTGCTAAATCTAGAGTAGTTTTTTGACCTCTTAAAATGGAAGTAATTCTCATGTGTACAGCTGTGAACCTTCATGGGAGGAGTATGTAATCTTGGACTGCTAAGAATAATTCTGTCTTTGTGTTAGAGAAGGGTGCTTGAAGTTGCCCAAGTCATGTCATATATATTGAGGTATTCGTGAGAAATATTTCTTCACTTAGATTTGAAAACTGATTACTGAAAGCAAAATTTATTATGTTAACAGGTTTACTGTTATTAATCTCATCCTTTGAAAATGAACATGAAATTTTAATACTCGATATTTAAGGTTAAAATCTGCTGCAAACATGAGAGGAAACAATCTATGATCCTTGACTATCCTTTCATAGACCTTTACAGAAACTTTATAAATACTCTACCCAGGGCTTTTCAAATTGTAACATGCACATGAATTCCTAGGGATCTTGTTAAAATGTAGGTTCTGGTTTAGGAAGTCTAGTCTGGGGCTCAAGATTCTGTATTTATAACAAGCTTCCAAGTGCCACCCAAACTGCTGATCCAGAAGAACCAGGCTTCGAGAAGTAGCGCTCTAATCCCACTTAATAGTCAAGAAAGAAATTCAAATTCAGCTATTTACAAACTGCTTACTAAATAACCCAAAATTCAAATAGTTGTTAGAAACAGCACCTGTCCTCAGGCTCCATAGCATTCTGATTCTCATGGAGTTTTTTTGGACCTGACCTTGACTCCCTTTTTTGGTTTCTGTTAGTGCATGCAATAAACTCTCTGGCTTTCCTCTCATTGCTTCTTTGTAAGCTGAGTTATTCATTTCTTACTCACTGTTGTGAAGTGTGTGGATCATGGCTTGAACCAGCCCATATGTCCTGCTTGAAGGATATGCGGTCAATTTTCTAGAAAAACACGTTCTTCAGCTCACTTTTTGAGAGGTCTCTGTGAGGTATGGCAGGGGGGAGGGGGCCAGATTTGGGACCCCAGGAATGAAGATTAGCATGGTGGTACCTGTATGCATTTATCTGATGGAGTGCAGGAAAACTTTGCCTCTTTCTCACCCCAACTCTGCCTACTCTGAGCCTTGGCCATGTCCAGAATAGACTCCGGATGGCAGTTGTGGATGCTCAGAGCACAAAAGGTTTCTTGTTTGCCTAAGGATATATCGGTGTTTAAATAGAACAGGCGGAAGCACAGGCACACCATATCAGCAGCTTATCGGGACTCACGGTTTTCCATGTACATTTGCTAGTCACTTGAATTTACCCAGCCCCATCAGCGCTGAGTTAAAAATTGCAAGGCTAGGCTATATAACAAGGAGAACAAGAAAAAGCCAGTTCCTGAGTATAGCGGTTTGTGTGGGTTCTCGGGACCGTATTTGCATTCTCCCCATGTAGAGAATGAAGCTGTGGTGGTCTGTGTATTAAGAGGGACCAGATAGAACCGAAGTCTGCTATAGAGGACTAGGATGACTCCCGAAGCTAGGATGACTCCAGGGCTCCCTGCGGCAGAAATAGTGGAGATACTTCCTGTTAGCCTGGCTCTCTCCATCTGTTTCCCAGGGCTGTAGTCTGCTCAGGAAGTGGTTAAAGGAGGTGTCAATTGCGAATACCTAAAATTGTATGCAATTTTGGCGTTTGCAAGTGTGTGTGCACACATTTGCCTGGGAGTGGATCCATGACCCAAAGGGATAAATGTTCCTGTACTTTTTGGGCTACATTTTCTTGGAAGGAAATCTTTAGGACAGATATATGGGCAGCCCGCTTTGGAAATGAGTCCTTTCCGTTTATAATCATCATTTCTCCCAGGAACTTGCTCTATGCAAAGTGCTCTGCTAGCCACTTTATAAGGATTACCTCATTTAATTCTCAGAACAATCGCATAAGAATTATCATTTCTATTTTATAGATGAAGAAACTGAGGCTTAAAGAGTGGTGATGTGTCCAAGGTCACAGAGCTAACTTAAAGATAGAGCTACTAGCATCTGAACCTGGGCTGATTCCAGAGCTCTTAGCATTGTGGACAGCTATCTCTAGTGTTTTAATATACATATCTGAGCTTTTCATACATGTTGGTTAAGTCTAACTGGCACTGGGGCACCTGGGTGGCTCCGTGGGTTAAAGCCTCTGCCTTCAGCTGAGGTCATGATCTCAGGGTCCTGGGATTGAGCCCCACATCAGGCTCCCTTCTCAGCGGGGAGCCTGCTTCCTCCTCTCTCTCTGCCTACTTGTAATCTCTCTCTGTCAAATAAATAAATAAATAAAATCTTAAAAAAAAAAACAAACCCAAAACTCTGGCACAGAATTGTCCAAAACTTCATCCACCTAAAAATTAGCTTCATGCATGTTGCCCTATTTATATATATCACCTGTATTATTGAGTTACTATTTAATTATAATTTTTTAATTAAATGTTACTGATTTTGTTATTTCTTATCCTCATCCTAATCAATATCCATGAAATAACCACTGATGTGCTAATCTCATTTTTCTTGAGTTCACACTAAAATAAGTACATAACCATTAACATGAAAGATTTATGTCTTACTAGCATTGTTTAAGGCACCATCAGTGTATTGGTACTGTGCATTCAACAGTCCTGGTGTAAGATGTAAAGTCTGCATGTGTCTACTGCCACAGAACTGTGGGCAAACTAAAATAACCTCTACACCCCTACCCCAGGCAGCCTTCCTACCCAGGCCCCCTTCATGGGGAGTGGTGCTGGGAGCCTCAGAAAGGGGCTGGGCAACCCCACAGAAGGCACTCTTCTTTGGGGACCACACTCTGTCTTTCAGGGCTCTATTAAGACAGTGACAGGGCCAAGAAAAAGACTATTACTTTGCTAGGCTTGAGGGGGTTCAAAGATTCCAGGAACTGGGGCAAGAATCTGTATTCAATTGCTGCGTGCTCCTGCTGAAGGGATTTGCTGGGATACTGGGGGTTATGAAAGACATAACCTTGCCATGGGGAGAGTTTGGGTGGTATAAAGTGTTCCGGTCGAGGATGAAAGAGGCCTCTAACTAAACTCCAGTTGGTCCTAGTTCCATCCTGACCAAATGTTCCTTTCTAAATTCCATCGCTTCTGGGGCCTAAATTAAAGGGAGATTTGTAATCTTATCGTCCAAAATTGTGTGTGCCTTTGACCTGCATCACTGTGTCTTTAATACAAGCAGCTAAAGAATAATTCCTAATTTTCTGAATTCACTATATATACAAAAATGGAGTAAGACCCTGAGTAAGCGAGCACCCACAATTTTTTGTCCCAGTAAGTTGCATTTTATGTGTTAAACTTCCCAGTCTTGGATTTTTAGCAATTTTGTAATCTGGCAATCTCTCTAACCACCAACCACAGACAAAGGATGGCAGCAAACTCATGCCCCGAGGGATGGGGATTCCTGGTCTGTCTTCTTTTACTGGCCTAGAGAAATCAGAGTGGGAAAGGTTCTTTCTGAGGACCAGATCTGTTCCTCAGATCTCTGTTCCTCAGATCTCTCTGACTAGACCCACCTGTAGCAGAAAAGTGACCTTTAGCTGTCCCACAGCTGATCTGCTATCTTGATCACCCCAGACCCAGTGATTGCCTGCCCAAGGTGATTCCACCTGTTAGTATTTCAATACCAAGATGTGAAAAAAAAAAATCGACAAGAAATAAAGAAAAGTCTGCTCTTGAAATGGGCTGGACATCTAGCATTGTGACTGTCCTCATCCTTGTGGTTCAGCAGTAGCTGACCCTGGACAGTTCTGTGGGAGCTACAGTAGGTCTGGTCCCCAAAACAAAATTCTAGCTTCCTGGGGGTGTAGCTCCTAGTCTTTCTCTACTGCCTGTCCTCCAAAATGGCATGGCCTGACCCAGGACTTCCAGGTAGGGTGCTTTAAAAAATGTCTCTCGCCAGCTTTCAACTTCATATCACATTCTCCACCCCACCCCTCCTCTACCAGAAGCTTATGGCTCAAGTTTATAGGAACACCAGGCACAAACGGAATGTTGCCAGTCGCAGGAGATTCCGAGGGAGATAAAAAGCACATCTTTGACCACTTCTTTACCAAACAGACCCGAGATGTGTAATTAAAGGCCCCGGGACTCTGCTGGAAATAGGTTTAAACTTGAGGTAATCCCTTCTGGCACTTCCTCTTCCTAATAACCATCAACAAAAATCAAACAAATCCACCTGGCTCCAGCCAGTAAGCCTGTAACCAGCAAAGGTCACGGGAGGAGCGATAAGAGAAAAAAGCAGCCACAAACAGTGTTACTGGAAACACATGTCGGGACGTGTTAGAAAGTGACTCCTGCCAGGACCGTCCTGGCCCTAATACGGGCCCGCTCTGCTGTCGAGAAACACATTCCCTGCCACTGAGAAGGAACATCAGTGGTCCGCACGCACGCACGCACATCCGCACGCACGCACGCACATCCGCACGCACGCCCGCCCGCACGCACGCACGCAGGCGCGCCCACACACACAAGCGTGGGGAAAGACGAGTTTGGGGAGGTCAGGGGCGGCGTCGACCTTCGTCTGTTCTAAGATGTGACCCAGCCTGAGAGACACTAGAGGTGAGGCCATTCTTAATGTCTTTTCATCTCCTTCTCTTTCCAAATGTAATGCGTGGGCGTTACTGAAAATACTGTTGATGAGAAAAACCAAGAACGAGATACTTGGCCCTAATTCCACCACGCACGGATTGCCCCTGCGAACATCTTGGTCTGTCTTCTTCCATGTTTTTGATATCAGATCTAGAAACACATATGCATGGTAAAGGATTTTTTTAAACCTTTCAAACCGCATTACATGGTACAAACGATTTTTAGCCTGGTTTTTCTGTCAGTCTGTCTTGAGCGTCAGTTTTCATCTTCTTGAGTTACAGTCATTTTAAGTGGCTGAATTGTATTCCATCACCTGACAGCACTACAGTTTAATCATCTCCTATTATTGAATTTGTAGGCTGTGTCCTGGTTCCTGTTGCTCGCATCTCCCACTAAGCTGTGTTGTGGAAGTATCCTGACTATGGGTCGATTGGTTTGAGCCTGCCCAGGTGAGCTTAGCAGCACCTACCCCCACTTTGGGGGAGGTGGAAGGGAAGGGACTTTAGGTTTCTCACAGACAGTTGCACCCTTACCAGGTAGGCCCCTTGAGGACAACATAGAGAGTAACCCTTGGGTAAAGGCAAAGCAGGTCCTTCTCTGGTGCTGAGAAGATGTTGGCTGTGGAAGCTGAGGCTAATTCAGGATGACATGGTTTTTAAGCTGGTGTTTTGCTGAGGGCAGTGAAATGTCGAACGGACTGAGAGCTTTGAAGAAGAGCAAGAGTCTTCATTCCGTTCCTGGGTGTCTGTGATCTTCTGGGCCCAAGTGGTGGGTCCATGCCAAATCAAAGTTTGTGAAGCTAAAGTGTAGTTCGATCACCAGTCATGTTGACCCCAGGGTTATGCTGACTGCTCACCTATTTGTTCTGCCCATGTGTTCTCTCTCTCTGACATTTGCAGCAGGGGATTGCAACTAGGGAAAACCGCAAGGTCAGGATAAACAACAAAATAAGCAGTGCACATGTACAGAGCACCTACTGTGTGTCAGACTGAGGCATATTATCATCTCCATTTTCCAGGAGGGAAACCTCATGTATAGAAATGTTGAGTCGCTTGCCCAAGGCCATACAGCTGGGAAGATAGAGCGGGGATTCCAGCCCAGGTCTGACTCTCGAACCTGCCCCAAACCATTATGCCACACTGCCTTATTATGATGCATTTATAAAAGCTTTTTAGCTAGGCAGGTTTATATATATATAACTTAATTATGGTTGATAGGCAGGACAAAATAAGGTCATTGTTTAAAAAAAAAATGCCATTGCCCGATGGTATTTAGACAAGTAGCTTTGCAAAAAGCTGGGGGTGCAGGGGTGGGTGGAGAGGGCAAGTCCTGGTAGCATCCTTGTCAGCATGGTTTTGTATGAATTTGTCACAACAGGAATGACTAAGGGGTCTACACTGAGTGTGTGTATCTTGGGATAATATGCAGTTTCAAATACGTACTGTTCTGAACTGACTCTCTTAGTTCGAATACCTTGAGTGAATGTAAATACGTAACCTTCAATCAAAAATTTGAGTGTGCATTCCGAAAAGTTGAGGTATCTTTATAAAATCATACCAGGACAGGGGCGCCTGGGTGGCTCAGTTGGTTGGGTATCTGACTCTTGATTTTGGCTCAGGTCACAATCTCAGGGTTGTGAGAGTGCATCCCACGCTGGGTAGGAGCCTGCTTAAGATTCTCTCCCCCACCTCCATGCCTCAAAAACAAACAAACAAACAAACAAAAGCATATGCACACACACTAGGACAGTATTCCAGTTTTGCACTTTCCAAATTTTTTTCAGCCTTCAAATTTTGCCTGTGATGCTAATCATTTTGATCTGATTGACCAAAATGAAAAAAGGCTTTGGAAGGCAAGAATGTACTTGGCAGTATATGCATGTTGTAGGATCTAAAAACTGTGTCAATGAATAGCATACAGTGAAGAAAACTGTGGAGTCATTACAGCCACGCTGGAGCCTGGAAATCATGCATTTTCAGTGCCATCTTTGGGAAGGAAGGAGGAAAATGTGGCAATGAGAATGCTGCCCACACTGAAAAATCCCAACCCACAGAGACACAGACGTTGGGGGTGGATGTTTCCTTGGGAGCAGCTGCTATTTCTGAGACTCCAGTTTGTCCACCCACCCCCTTGTCAGAAGGACACTTGTACCAGGGCTGCAATGGGTTCTTTGCCTCCTAGGGACACTTGGGAAAACCCATGTACTTGGCACCTGAGTGCCAAGAAACTGGTCCAGCTTTGTGTCATACTCTTGCCCTGCCAGAGCCCAGGAGGGGACTTGCTAAGAATCATTGACCCAGGAGCTCTGTTGTGCCTACAAACATGGGTGGCTCAGTGGGTTAAAGCCTCTGCCTTTGGCTCATGTCATGATCTCAGGGTCCTGGGATCGAGCCCCGCATCGGGCTCCCTACTGAGCAGGGAGCCTGCTTCCTCCTTTCTCTCTGCCTGCTTGTGATCTCTCTCTCTCTCTCTGTCAAATAAATAAATAAAATCTTAAAAAACAAAACAAAGGGCACCTGGGTGGCTCAGTGGGTTAAAGCCGCTGCCTTCGGCTCAGGTCATGATCCCAGGGTCCTGGGATCGAGGCCCACATCGGGCTCCCTGCTCAGCGGGGAGCCTGCTTCCTCCTCTCAACTCTCTCTCTGCCTGCCTCTCTGCCTACTTGTAATCTCTCTCTCTGTGTCAAATGAATAAATAAAATCTTTAAAAAAAAAAAAAACAAAACTGTACCTACAAACAAACCTTTATCCTGATTTGGGGGGCATCTGGTGCTATTTTGTTGTCCCCTTCCCCAGGTCTCAGGGTTGGATTGTAGGCAGGGGATGCATTCTGCCTCATGATTTGCCATCACCTGTGAAGAAAATTGGTTGGCTAGAAGCCAGGGACTGGGGAAAATAGGGACTAGCACTGCTAAGGTACCCACCTGTCTACAGACAGAGCAGCTAGGCAGACCAGAACCTGCAGATTCCAGCAGAACCTTTAACATCTGTGTGTAGTGCTCTGTTAGGAGTAATAGCACCTCTCCTCCAGCTGAGGAGGCGGTGGAGGGAACCCAGGTCATTTGGAGGGATTCTGGAATGATTGGTGTGCAGTGAAGGCAGAGAGGAAAGAGTAGGTCTGGGCAGATAAGGTGGGGATTGGGCTAAGTTCCTCCCCATACCTAGTCACTCTTTCCCACCTGAATTCAGTATTGCCCACATCCTGTCTACCCTGAGCAGCCTTGTAGGTGTTGAGTCTATAAAAACAAGATAAGATCTTGAGCTTAAGGAACCCATAGTCACTAAACTGCCCAGGTAAAAGATCCTCTTGAAGTACATCATCACAGTGCAGTGTGAGTACAGGGCCAGGAGGAACGCCGTGCAGAAGGTAGTATTGGTGTAGAAGCCATACAGTCTAGTGTGTTATTTCTGCTAGTTGTGTTTCTTAGTGTTGTTTTCACAAATGGATTGTATGTGCTTTTAGGCCAGAGACCAGGTTTCTTTCTCTGACTCCTGCTTGAGCCTCACCCAGTTCAGAGTTCATGGTAGGTAGTGGTCAGTGCCTTTAAACTGATCAATCAACCAGCTTTGAACCCTGTAGCAGGAGTGGAGGTGGGGTTGATGGTTTTGGATATTACAGCCCCACCCTCTTTTTAGGGGAGGAGACAGAAAAGCTTGGGAGTTGCAGGGAGGATGGTTAACTCAGGCTCTGCTTTCTAAAATGCCTGTTAAAATGTATTGCACATCAGCTGAACAGCTTTGGGCAAGTTACTTAACTTCTCTGAGGCTGTTTCTCTAGCTGTAAGAGCAGATGATGATGCTGACCTCACCGTATCTGGAGGCTGTCTTAGAATCCTGCCAGACTGTAGTGAGCACTCACAATAAGGCATGGCTTCTCAGGACTCCAGCCATCTACCTTTATCTTCTTTGATCAGGCACTGGCTGTTTCTAGAATAGACCTTTCTGCTCTGAGCCAGACTCTGTAGAGGTCCAGAAAGGGATTAATCCTTCAGATTTACTTTTAAGTAATAAAGGAGGATTTTTAAAATTAGTGCTTTGGCCTTCTGCTGGCTTTTTGAAACCTTTAGCATATAACTAGGAATAGAAAAAAGACAATGTGACATCAGAGTCACCAGTATTTAGTCTTTTTTTAAGATTTTTTCATGTATTTTTTAGAGTTGGGGGAGCAGAAGGAGAGGGAGAGAAATCCTCAAGCAGACTCCCCACTGACTGCAGAGCCTGAGGTGAGGCTCGATCCCAGGACCCCTAGATCACAGCCTGAGCCAAAATCAAGAGTTGGATGCTCAATTAACTGAGCCACTTAGGCATCCCAGTATTTAGTCTTTTTACAAAATTGCTCATTATGCTCGGGAGCAGGGAGCCTGATTCTCCCTCTCCAGCTCCCTGTGCTTGTTTCCCTCTCTCATTATCTCTCTCTGTCAAATAAATAAATAAAATCTTAAAAAAAAAAAAAAAAAGCACCTGGGTGACTCATTCGTTCAACGTCTGCCTTCGGCTTAGGTCATGATCCCAGAGTCCTGGAATCAAGTCCTGCATCAAGCTCCCTGCTCAGCGGGGAACCTGCTTCTCCCTCTCCCACTGCCTCCTGGTCCCCCTGCTTCTGCTCTCTCTCTTTCTGTCAAATAAATAGATAAAATCTTAAAGTTACTCATTATGAAAAGGTGGAAAAAATAGTAGTAGTAAAACGAACAGCCATGACCTAAGTTTTCTTTATGGTGACATTGGCCACAGCAACTTCTTTCAAGACACATCTACAAAGACAAGGGAAACAAAAGCAAAAATGAACTTTTGGGACTTCATCAAGATAAAAAGCTTCTTCACAGCAAAGGAAACAGTCAACAAAACTAAGAGGCAACCCACCGAATGGGAGAAGATATTACAAATGACTTTACAGATAAAGGGCTGGTATCCAAGATTTATAAAGAACATCTCAAACTCAACACCCAAAAAACAAATAATCCCGTCAAAAAATGGGCAGAAGACATGAACACACTTCTCCAAAGAAAACATACAGATGGCTGAGAGACACATGAAAAAATGTTCAATATCACTAGCCATCAGGGAAATACAAATCAAAACCACAATGAGATACCACCTTACACCAGTTAGAATGATAAAAATTAACAAGGCAGGAAACAACAAATGGTGGCAGGGATACAGAGAAAGGGGAACCCTCTTACACTGTTGATGGGAATGTAAGCTGGTACAGCCACTCTGGAAAATAGTGTGGAGGTTCCTCAAGATGTTGAAAATAGAGCTACCCTAAAACCCATCAATTGCACTACTAAGTATTTACCGCAAAGATAACAGATGTAGTGAAAAGGGGCACATGAACCCCAATATTCATAGCAGCAGTGTCCACAATAGCCAAACTGTGGAAGGAGCTGAAGATGCCCTTCAACAGGTGAATGGATAAAGAAGATGTGGTACATATGTACAATGGAATATTACTCAGCCATCAGAAAGGATAAATACCCACCATTTGCATCAACGTGGATGGAACAGAAGGGGATTATGCTGAGTGAAATAAGTCAAGCGAAGACAATTATCATATGGTTTCACTTACTTGTGGAACATAAGAAATAGCACAGAGGACCGTAGGGGAAGGGAGGGAAAACCGAATGGAAAGAAATCAGAGAGGAAGATGAACCATGACAGACCCTGGACTTTGGGAAAGAAACTGAGGGGGTGGGGAGAGATGGGGTAACAGGGTCATGGGTATTAAGGAGGGCACGTGTTGTGATAAGCACTGGGTGTTATATGCAACCAGTGAATCGTTGAACACTACATCAAAAACTAATGATGTACTGTATGTTGGCTAACTGAACATTAAAAAAAGTATGTAAAACATAGAATCGGCCATTTTAACCATTTTTAAGTGTACAGTTCAGTGGCATTAAGTACATTCCCAGTGTTGTGTAACCATCGGCCCCCTCCATCTTCAGATTGTTGTTTTTTTTTTTTATCATCCCATACTGTAACTCTGTGCTCATTAAATACTAACTCCCCATCCCACCCCCGCCCCCAGCCCTGGTAACCACCCTTCTACTTACTGTCATTATGAACCCTGCTATTCTAGATATGTTATATAAGTTCACCTCCTAAATTTAACAATCATTAATATTTGGTTATATTGCCAGATCTTTTTTTACTGATGTATTTTAAAGTATATTGGAACCATCATGACATTTCCCTAAATATTGCATCTCTAAGAAATCAGATTGTATTCCTAAATAACCTCAACACTTTATATCACAACTTAAAAAATTTGCATTAATTCTTTAATGTCATCTAATTGCAATCCATATTCAAATGTTCCCAGTTGTCCTAACAGTATCTTTTATGACTGGTTTATTCAAATCAGGACCACATACTGTATCTGGTTGTTAACATCTTTTGAGACACTTTTATTTTAGAACTTCCCTCTTCACCTCTCCTCACCCTCATGACATGGGCTTATGGAAGAAACCAGGTAGGTTGCCCGTAAACGAAGCTTCTGGGTTGGTCTGATTGTTGACTTGTGGTGTTTAATCTCTTCCTTATCAGCTATATTTCCCATAAGCCGAAGTTAGAGCTAGGACTTGATTAGATTCAGGTGTGGTGACCCTGCACACCTTTTATTGCCCCCAAATCAGGGAGTTCATCTTCTCTGGTGGTCTCACTATGGGTCTCTCTCAGCCTGGGGCCAAGGTTGATCTGGGGGTAACGGGTTCCTACCTGATCCTGCCAGTGTCAAGTTACCTTCTCCTTTTTTGCGCTGCTACCGGCGAACAATTTGTGAGGTGATATTTTGGTCCCACATAGAATATTCAGTTCCCCCAAAACCAGTGCACCCATTGATATTCCTTGCCTGAGTCAGTTATTTCATTGGGGTTGCAAAAAGGTGATTTTCTAATTTTTGTTTCTTCTACATTTATTATCTAGAATTTATAAAGAGTTAGCCGTCCTTGCCTGGAACTGATTACCCTGAAACACAGTTCCTCCTGGAAAGGTGGGAGAATGCTAAATTCTTTCCTTTTCATTACTCATTTTCAGAGTGAGGAGTTGAAATGGTATGGTCTTTAGGAAGCTGAAGCATGAATGTGACTGAGGGTCTGGGTTTTCTTTTCCTTTGTTTCCTGTGCTTTTTCTTGTGCTTGCCCCCACTCTTCAGAAGTGGACTGGAAGCCCCATAACTGAGCCCGGGAGCTCTTCCTCAGCAGTGGAGCCCTCGGCATTTTTCTCACTCTAGGAGAGCTCCCTGGGTGAGATGGAGGGGCAGTTGGGGAGAGAGTAGTAAGCTTCATTTCCAGATCCTGTGTTTGTTCCATTTTTGGAATGAGCTGGGAGGGGCTTTTGGAGGGAAGAGTGTTGTTGTTTCTCAGGGGTTCTTCATCTGGCTCTCTGCTGATGGGAAATCATAGATTTCACCAGCCTCTTCCTGAAGGGCTGTTTATAGTGTTTATTTATTTTTGCCCTTCATCATATGGTTAACAATAAGCTAAATGGGTAACCAGCCATCATTTCCCTAATATTTATGGAGCTTCACCTGTCAGCTTCATCCTTGGGTTAACTCCAGGGAAGGCACCCCTTAAGGAGCTCACTGTCTAGTTTGGAGGGAGAGGCATTCACACATGGGAAGTGGAGTAAAGAACATTGGCAGCCCAAACAGACCTATAAAAATAAGCTCTAGTAGACTGTTTGGCCTGATAGGGATTATTTATTGAACACGTATGCTGTATTAGGCACTTACCTTTAAAATCCCTGGAAAATAGATGTTATAATTCATTATTTCAGATGAGGAAGTCAGAGCTCAGAGGGGTTACATAACTTGCCAAGACCACACAGCTTTTCAGTCCAGAAGCTCACTTCCGTGTAACTCAAAGCCCGTACTCCATTCATCACACCATGGTATCTGTAACCAGTTGTTAAGAGACACAGGAATTTAGAGAAGGTAGGAGACTGAATATAGTTATTATCCACAGGATATTTGTGATTTGGGAAAATGTAATTCTTCCCTTTTAGATGTAATTGTCAGTAACGTACCAGCAATATATATAAATATACTGTGGTGATAAAGAAAATCTTTTTTTTTTAAGATTTTTTAAAAATTTATTTGACAGAGAGATAGAGTCAGAGAGCATAAGTGGGGTGAATGGCAGAGGGAGAGGGAGAAGCAGGATTCCTGCTGAGCAGGGAGCTGGTGTGTGGCTCATTCCCAGGACCTTGGGATAGTGACCTGAGCCAAAGGCAGAAACTCAGCCTACTGAGCCACCCAGGCACCCAAGAAAATCTTCATAGGAAAAAATATGCCCATAATCTCAACTCTTTAATGTGCTTTCAGTTTTAAAAATATCTTTTCAGTCTTTGCTCCTACAGTAATCCTACATACTGTTAATCACAGTGCACATATTATTTCATGTTGTCTTGCTTGGCTTTATGCACATTATAAACACTTTTATGAAGTCTCTACATTTACAGTTTTTAAGACTAGATAATATTTCATTGGGGGAATAAGAATAAAGCATAATTTACTTACTAATCCCTTTTGGGTTTCATCTGGACAGTTTCTAATTTTCGTTATCTAAAAAAGCTGAAGTGAGATTTTCTGTGCAATTTCCTATTTATCCTCTTGTGACTTATTTCCTAAGGAAAACTCCCAGGAGTTGGTTACATGGTTCAAAGATTTGAACTTTGGTTTTTTTGTTTGTTTGTTTTGTTTTTGTTTTGTTTTTTTGGCACTTGCCACATTTTGCTAAATGGCTTTCCAGAAGAACTATACATTGTTTATTGCTACAGTAGTGGACAAGGTGGCAATTTTTCTCTCTTGCGGCCAGCACTGGGTGGTCGCTTGGCTTGTGTTTTACTCTCTGCTGACTTAAAAGGTGTAACATGGTTTCATAGCATCGTTAATGTACATATGTTAGATTGCTGGTAGCTCGAATACTTCCCCATCATTGGTTTACTGTTTCATCTTTACTCTTACGAATTTTTTATTCCTAACCTTTGTCCATGACTTCTTGGAATCTTTGTAATAGTTTTGTGCTTTATAGGAGATTCTTTTGTATATAAGTCAGGTTTTGACAAGAAATAGATGGCACGCTCAGGTGGACACTTTGTGGAGAGTTTAGTACAGGGAATTTCTTGAGGTGTGGGCAGGGTTTGGGGAGCTAACAAGGATAGAGCAGCTCTCTGAGCATCAGCCTATTCTGACCATTCTGAGGCCTCAAGGAGCAAAGAGCGAGCAGATACCAAGAACCGATAAGGGACGGTATATGGAGGGGCTCCCTGAAAGGAAGCTGTGGCCTTGAGGGAAGGATCCAGCCAGCCCAAGATGACTCTGCAGGGAGGGAGCCGGGAGAAAAGTTACCCATCCTCATTCTGCTCTCTTCCTCCCCTCCTTTACTAGTGCCCTGAGACCAGACCACTGTTCCTTTTACAACTGTTTCCCAAATTGTGAGTTGACTTTAGGAGGTATGTGGATAAAAATTTTTTAAGTTTAATAGCCATATAATAAAATACCACACATCATTCAATGTTTATATCTTATTTATGTAACAATATGTTTGTAAAATCCATTATTTTACAGCTTGTTTATTTTTAGTAAAGGCTAAATCACATATTTAAGTTTAAAAGTGGACTTGATTTGGTGGAGTATGTAGAATAGAAGAATACAGGTGGTGTGTGTACAGGGCAAAACTGAAGTTTGGAGAAACCTGCTTCCCTGTGGGGACTCCCCACATCTGATCCTTTGATCTCTGATCTCTCTCTCTTTCTCTCTCTCTCTCTCTCTCTCTCTCTCTCACACACACACACACACACACACACACACACACACACCCCTCTGAAATAACTATCCTGGGAGATCAAGGATTGTTGATCAAGTCACCATTGGTCACTTGCCCTTGATGTCCCAAGGTTATAGAGGGGTTGCAAAACTACAACAGAAGTTTGCTGAGGCCCTATCCCAGATTTCCCCTTCCCTAACGAATCAGAGAGCCAGAAGGGAAGCCCTGCATCTGTTTGGGCTCAAGTAATGGAGCAAGTGCTGGTGGGCAGCCCCTGTATCCCCATGCCCTGAAACCAAATCCTGGGCCCAGGTGTGCTTCCACAGCAGGGCCAGAGGGAAGGAAGTAAGGGGAGCCACGAGCCTGGGTTCACCTTCTGGGCTGGGGAAAGGACATTAAGCACCAACCCCTTACTCTGATTCCCATCTTCCTGGGGCATGGAGGGGCACCCCAAAGGATGTTACCCAAACAGGCTCTACTTGGTGTTCAGTAACTAGACTCCTTCCCCTTTCCCACCTGGGAAAGTTAGTTAAAAGCCCTCTCCCCCCAGCTCTCCCCCTCCCCTTCAGAAAGGGTATACTGCTCTCAACCATTCAGTAGAGCAGGCCATTTAGTGTTATCTCGTCCTCTCCTTTGGGAGTGTCTGCTCTGCTCAGAGGAGGCCTCAGGCAGGTGCCTCTGTGCCTAGAGTCTACAGGAGGAACCAGAATACATTAGGCAAAAAACAGATTATATTATGACTTATTATGTATCTTATTATGTTACTCAGAGAAGTGGTTTGCTAAGATCTCTTTGAGAAGTGGCCACTTCTTTTGGAAAAGTTTGAAGTTTTGCCAACTTGAACTCTGGGGAAGCATTTCCTGTCTTCAACCCTATGGGTTGAAAGACCAGACATCTCAGTTTGCCTGGGGCAGGCCCAGTTTATGCCTATTCGACCCTTCTTCATTTTACAGAGTTTCTTGGTCTGGACAATAAATTATGGCTACCAGAACCACAGGTCCATATACCCAGTCTCTGGAAAGAACATAGAATTTGGGGTCTGGAAGGGATTTCCAGATGCCTCTTAGTTCATTCTCCTGCTGGAAGGCAATAAACAGAGCTCTCCCAGCTCCCCCACCCCCATCCCTTCCATCACAGGAAGATCCCAGTGCCTCCCTCATAGGCCCCAGAGTCCAGCCCTTCTAGGTTGTTTCAGTGGGAAGATGTGCCTCACCATCCTCCTGTTCTCTCTCCTCAGAATTACTTGATAAGAGATAAGAAAAGCTAGGACTTCTGGGGAAATGGCCTTTGTTCTGACAGGGAGAAAGCCCTTGGGCCTGAAGACAAGCCCAGGAGGTAACTTGCTCTCCTGGTTTCCTTGTGAAAAAAAGAAATGGGATCCTGGAGAGCTCACAGGGAAAAGGAGGCCAGGGAATGAGAGGAGCCCACAGAAGTGGCAGAGTTGGGTGGTGACCACCCAGAGCCCACATGGCCTTTAACCATCTGAACTTGACTGGCAACTTGTCCACCACAAGGCCTGCGGAGGGAAGATGAGGCTGCCTGCTGGCTCATGCAAGGCCTGGACCCTGCTCAGGGCTGTTTGGGGAGTGTCATTCTCTTACCTTCTTTCTGCCCGTATCCCCACCCTGTTGATCAGCTACTTCCTAGGGAGCAGACCAAAATGGGCATGTCACTGGGTTGGGGGTTTACTTCTGTGTTTTGTTATTTGGGGAAGGGTGTGCTTGATTTTATCCCTTAATTATGGGATATTTTTTGTGTTCCTGCTGTGTGGCAGGCAGGTGTCCATGCTAGGTGCTGGAGGTGCCATGGCCCTGGGCCCTGAGCTGCCCCAAGAGTGGGTTTGTGGCATGGTGCTCTGAACTAAAGACACAGAGAAGGAAGCCGTTGTTCTGCCTTGGCAGTGGGGGTTGACAGGGCAGGCTTCAAAAAGGAAGAGTATTTGAGCACAGTCTTGGAAGATGAGGGGGGCCTTTACATGGTGGGTAAGTCAGGAAGGGCTTTCCAGGCCAAGGAAAGTGCTCGAATAAATGTCAGGGGTGTTGGAGGATTGGTCACAGTTGTGTGGGATAGAAAGCTGGTGGACTTCATAGAGTCGATGCTGAGAGGTGGGCTAAGAGAGCCTTCTGGAGTTTCACAAACTGGCTATGTGGCTGTGGGCAAGTGCGTTCACTTCCCTTGGCCATAGTTGCTTTATCCGTACAATGGGGATAATATAACCTACTTCATAGGCTTGTTGTAAGAATTAAAGGGTATATTGAATATAAATCATCCAGCTTGGGATCTGGCATATAAATGCTCACATAATATAAACTATTGGCACTGCTCTCCTACTAATAAAAGTGGACTGTTCTTTTCTAAAACATACGGCGTGAATCGTTGGAGTGAGTCAGCAATCAGGTCTGGACCTGTGATCTCATTTAGGAAGAAACTGTCTGGAACAGGATGCCAAAGGAAGAAAACTCACATGGCTGTCTTGCTCAGGGTTCTGCAACCATCTTTCTCTGACAGTTGCATTGGGCCAGCAGTGTGGCTCTTGATAGCAGTAAATGCATTTAATTACTTTTTATCCCACAAACATTTATTGTGAACCTGCTATGTGCCAGGTCTTGGATCCAGTGTCTCAGTAAGAATATGTGGCTAAAGGTGACAGGGAGGCAGAGGAGAGAAGAAAGCTCAGTTCTTTCCAAAACTAATTTTATAAAATCAGAAAAGTATTTGGAGGCCATAATTTAACTGTTTTTTGTTATTCCTTGATGTCCCTGTATTTGGAAGCTTGGTAAGGTGTGGGGAGCGATTTTTTTTTTGTTGCTGTTTATATCTCCTTCATTAGAGTGTGAGTGCCTCAATAGTAGTCACTGTGGGGACCAGGTCATGTTAATCCATTTGGCCACTCAACAGAGAGTTGCTGAGCAGCTACTATTTGCCTAGCACTATTCTGTGCACTGGCTGTTTAGGTGGTCTATGAGATATGAAGAGTTCTTTCCTGATTATGATGATTACATTTAAGTGATCTTTTTTGTATTGGAAAGAAGCAAGCCCCCTTTTTCCTGCTCACGTAGACTTGTAAAGAGGAAAGTGGAAAATCCAGGGACCTGTATTGTTGTCCATCCTGAAATCAGATGGTGCTTAGAGCAGTGATGAGCGGGGACAGGGCTGGGGAGAGGGGCTGGGGCTGTTTCCTAAAGGACAGCCTACTGGACTCTACCACTCAGGAGGCCACATTTCACTCTCAGTGAAGATGATGGGGTGGGGGTGGGGGATTGGTCTGTTTATGAAATGAGCAACTGCTTATTCCCCCCCTTGTGGCTCCCACACTTTGAAATCAATCTCTGCAGGTTGAAGCTTAGCCCTTTTGTATTTTATTGGAGGAAATGGCTGCCTCACACAGGTTAAGGTGACTAAAGAGTTACAAAAAAACTAATTGAATAGTAGCAGTCACTATCGTTTTTGTGTACTTACTATGTTCCAGGCAAACTAGTGCTTGTCATACATCATCTCATTTAATCCTTGGAGCCGCTCTGTTGAGTTCATACTATCTTCTCCATTTGTCGGACAAGGAAAATTGAAACCAAGAAAATCAGTGAAAGCTGTCCATGGTCACACAGCTGTCAAATAGAAGAGCATTTCTCTCAAGCTGCAGGTGCCTTCACCCATACACTGTCCAGCTTTTCTCTTTGACCTCAACCTCAGCCTGTCCTTCTCCTCCCTCCTACCCACTTCCTCTTCCTCCTTGTCTTTCTTCATGATTCTTCAGTTAACCAAGCCAGGCTTGGAGAACCCTGATGAGCGAGCAGTGGGGCCATTTATAGCAAGGCACTTCACCCTGGGGCTGCAATGGTTAACCCTGGCCTGGTGCTTCAGAGATGAATGACTTGGCCTTGGGAGGTGGCTATTAGTCCTCCTTTCTAATTAACAATCACCACCACTGGCTTTCATCCCCGTGCTAACTAGAAGAGTGTGTGTGTGTTTGTGTGCACAGCTCTTTATCTCCATTTCCTGTTTCATATTTAATTCGACATTTTTTCCAGTTTGTGGATGTGGAACACGTGTAGGGTTGGGACTTGGTCTGTTAGTAATCATTCCTGCATTTTGGGGCTGGCTTGCTCCCACTGAGCCCAGCCAAAGGCTTGGGGGTCCTAATCTTCTGGCCTCACGTGAGTTACTTTGCCCTGATCATCTTGGTTTCTGAAGGGGCTGTCTTTCGGACAGTGGTTTTGTCTTACATGCTGCTTTCTGGCAGGTCTTGGATGGTTCTTGTGGAGTGGTACTAGGGCAGATAGCAGGACTGCTGATTTGATAAGACTGAAGGCTCAGGGAAAGACCATCCCCCATCACGGTCAGTTGGGTTGGGCTGAAACACAGCTCGAGTCCTTTGTTCTTAATCAAGGCTGGATGAGAGTCATGGTGAATGTTACATGTTCACTTTCTGCCATTTCTCTGGGGTTTAGGGGACCAAACCAGCCCTCTTAGGCAGGGCTGGCCCTGCTCAGCAGCACAGGCTTGCTGACCTGCATCTTGGAGTGTAGGGATCCAAGCTACTGGAGAGGAGGGAAGCAATGGGGACTAGGGAAGCTCTTCCTCCTCATTAGTTCCTCCTGAGCCTAGCAGTGGCTCTTGGAGGCAGATGGAAATCCTCTTGGGGCTCACATGTCCCAGGGACCCCTCCCGCATTGGTAGCTGGGAGTTGGGGTTCAGAGCTGCTGCTCAGGGGCCTGCCTGAATGCCCTGGTCTCCCTGATGCTAACAGGTCTCACCTTGCTAGCCTAAGCTTTGGCAGCCTCTTGGTGGTTCCTCAGCCACTGAGGTTTTTTGGTTACTAGGAGCCTCTGATTGCTAAGGATTACCTCATGTATAGAATCAAGTCAGAGTACTTGTAGAAAGACCTAAAAGGAAGCTTACCAGCCTGCCTGATCTGGGAAGGGCAGAACCTGGGGTTGTTGGAGCCTCAGAATATGCTTGGGGGGCAGGGGAGTCTGGGACCCCTGACGCTGCACAATTCTGTGTGGTTTGTACACATGCGTTTTTCTAGGGGGAGGGTGCAAGGCCTTCAGGAGCTCCCCAAGGTGTCTGGATTTCTCCAAAACAGTAATCATTGGTCTTCCTCACTTCACCACAGGGTGCTGTAGAAAAAGTTCCAGTGGAATATGGTGGGGAATGAGGTTCAGAGACACAGAGGGGCTTGTCTAAACACTTGTACATGTCATACTTAACGTAACTTTTGGTGATAGGTGGGGAGACACTCTTAGAAGAGTAGTTAGGGTAGAAACAAATAGTTTGTATTTCTTTGCAGACAGAGTAATCCATTTTTATTATTCACTTTTTGCTCTGAGGATGTACAGTGAGGAGTCTTAAGTATAAAGAATTATAAGCAGCCCAGACTCCCTGACTTTGAATAATCCATTATAAAAGTACAGTGTTTTTAAATCATAATATTCTTATCTTCTGTTTGTTTCTGAGCTGAGCAGAACTGCCCCAAGCTACACCCCAGCTGTAGAGTTTCTAGACCAAAGGCTACTGTTTTCTTCCTGCAGGAACCCTGGGGTGTTTGGGGGTTAAAAGGCCTGGCCTAGCCATGTGTGTTTAAAAAACAAGGCTGATTCCGCAGCCCGCGGCTCCAGCCTGACTCCATCCTGCTGTTAATGGAGGACAGAGGACCACTTATAGCTTCCTCTTCACCCCATAACAAATAACCTGGTGCTCCCCCAGGCCTTCCTGCGCCCCCACCCCCACTGCCCTCACAGTGGTGGCAGCAGCAGGCTTATTCCCAGCCTGGTTTCTCTGCATGCTGTGCGGTCAGCCCCTATCAAGTGTCTGAGGCCTAGCTCCTCTCTGGGATTAAGCCCCTAACTAACTGCGTTAGTAGGGGGGGCAGACTGGTCACCTTGCCTCTCTGTCTTCTGGGCTACTCCAGAGCCTCTAGGGCAGGGTAGAGGCATTTGCCCTGCAAACAAAGCTTGGTCCCTCCTTAAGCATAATCCCCTGTGGCACCTTCTCTGGGAAGGCCTCTTTTACTGCTCTAGCCCAGTGGGTTGTCTCTGTTCTGTTCATTTATTTATTTTTTTATTTTTTTAAAGATTTTATTTATTTGACAGAGAGACACAGTGAGAGAGGAAACAAGCTGGGGGCAGTGGGAGAGGGAGAAGCCGGCTTCCTGCTGAGCAGGGAGCCCGATGCGGGTCTTGATCCCAGGACCCCGGGATCATAACCTGAGCCGAAGGCAGATGCTTAATGACTGAGCCACCCAGGCGCCCTATTTTTTAAATTTTTAAATTTTTTTAATTTTAATATTTTAAATTTTTATTTATTTATTTATTTTTAAAAAGATTTTATTTATTTATTTGACACAGAGAGAGAAATTACAAGTAGGCAGAGAGGCAGGCAGAGAGACAGGGAGAGGAGGAAGCAGGCTCCCTGCTGAGCAGAGAGCCCAATGCGGGCCTCGATCCCAGGACGCTGAGATCATGACCTGAGCCGAAAGCAGAGGCTTTAACCCACTGAGCCACCCAGGCGCCCTTAATTTTTATTTTTTTAAAGATTTTATTTATTTATTTATTTGACAGAGAGAGTGATCACAAGTAGGCAGAGAGGCAGGTGGAGAGAGAGGAGGAAGCAGGCTCTCTGCCGAGTAGAGAGCCCGATGTGGGCCTCGATCCCAGGACCCTGAGATCATGACCTGAGCCGAAGGCAGAGGCTTTAACCCACTGAGCCACCCAGGCACCCTTAAATTTTTTTTAAAAAAAGATTTTATTTATTTGAGAGAGAGAGAGTACATGCACACAATCGGGGAGCAGCAGAGGGAGAGGGAGAAGCAGGCTCCCCACTGAGCAGGGAGCTTGATGCAGGGCTTGATCCCAGGACTCCGGGACCATGACCTGAGCTGAAAGCAGACGCTTGACAGACTGAGTCACCCAAGTGACCTTGTTCCATTCATTTAACACATATTTGACATGCTCCCATTTGTCATGCATCCTTTATCACAACCTATGCATACACAATTTAGCATATAATAATAAATAATAATTCCCACTTATTGAAATTCACTATGAATTCAATTTGGCTGTAAGCATTTTAAATGAAATGTTTTATTCAGCATATGAGTCCTGTGGAGTTGGCACCACTGGTATGCCATTTTATAGACATGGAAATTGAGGCATTTCACCGTTTCCTTTTCTTAGCTTTTATCACTCTCTCTGGTCACATTATGTGTTTATTTAGTGATTTGACATTTGGCAGCCTTATTACATCCTAAGCTCCATGAGGGCAGGGATCCCCCTTCTGAAGTGCTAGAGACAAGGACTGAGCAGTACCTCGCACCCGGAAGGTATCCAGTAGATGCTTATTTGAAGGTTGAGTGAGACACAGCAGGCTGTCACTTGTCCACGGCTTCACATCTGGTCAAGAGTGAAGCTGGGATTTGAACCCAGGTCCATGAGTACTTCTTAAATGTGTGAGCTCTGTTCCCCAGCCAGACCTTCAACTCGTTGGAGCCAAGTGCAGTCTTACCCAAAAGGGTACATGGGCTTTAGAGTGGTACACCATGCCCCCCCCCACCAGGTCCACACTCTGGCTTTGCCATTTATTTGAGCAACACTTGGAAAGCTGCTTATTCATTCTGAACCTCTATGTCCTCATTTCAGAAATAGGAAAAATAATGCCCACCTGCCTGGGTTGTTTAGAAATTTAGAGATAATATAATATATGGGTTGCCTGTTTATTGTAAGTGCCCAGTGAAATGACAGCGAGCATGAATCTGGGCTTCTCCTAAATTCTCAGGAAGTCAGTAGACAGGTTTGAAAAGGCTTTAAAGTCCTTTTTTCATCTTTTATTAGATTATACAATCAATACGTGAGTACATGCTCAATCCAAAAAAGAAAAGAAATCCATGCAAAGATCAGAAAGTGGAAGTTTCACATCCTTCTTTGCCTCCAAACCCATGGTTCTCTCCAGAAATAACTGTTAATGGTTTGGTATATATGCATCTACCTAAATAATATGTGTTTTACACAAAATTATACTCATGTATTGTTCTAAAATTTGCTTTTTTTTTTCATTAACCTACCTTGGAGGCTTTTCCCTGTTACATTCAGAATTACTTCAGTTTTCTTCTTGATGGCTGCACAGCGTTCCTGGTATGGCTGGACCATCACTTTTGTAACCATTATCCTCTTGATGGCCTTTGAAGTCATTTCCAATTTTTCTTTATTTCATACAGGATGGAATGAGTATTATTTCTCTTACTTAGGGGAACAAAGCCCTTAAAACTTAGTGGCTTAAAATAACAATTTATTATTTATCATGTTTCCTTGGATTGATTGAGTGGTTCTTCTGCCTTGTGTTGTGTTGGCAGAACTGGAGGTCTGGCAGTTTAGTGACTGGCTGTTGGTGCTGGCTGACTGTCGTGAGGAACACCTTGGCTCTCCTCTAACTGGTCTCTACACATAGCTGGGGTTTCTCATGGGACTGGGTTCTAGAACGTTACTTCTGCCATATTCTGTTGATCAAATCCAGTCACACAGCAAGTGCAGATTCAAGGGGACAGGAGACAGGCTCTACCTTTTGAGGTAGGAGCAGCTTGTGTGCCTGTACAGGGAAGGTAGAAATTATTGGGGCCATTTTAGGAGACTGGCTACCATAAATGTGTAAGAATGTGTGAGTGTGTGTGTGTGTGTGTGTGTGTGTCCATGTCCATGTGTCCGTCCCCTTGCTCTTCATACATCTTTTAAACAGGTAGAAGTATTTTTGTAGATTAATTCCTAGGAGTTGTTGGCTCAAAGAGTATGCACATTTCTGATCTGGATGGCTACTGCAAAATTGCCTTCAACCCACACACACTATTTTCAGTGAATGTTCATTTCTCTATATCCTCATTGGGGTTGGATACCAGCTATTTTCATATTTGTCAGTCTGATGGGTAAAAAATTGTATCTTATTTTTACTGTGAGAAGTGTTGAGCAGTTTTTAAAAATTTTTTTTTCTTTTTTTATACTGGAGAGTATAGTTTGCAGCTATGGTCATGGCACCATCAAAGAAATAGGGTGATGGTTGGGAGGGGCAAATACAGTACATGAGGACTCTGATTCAGGGCCTCATCGAACAGTTCTGCTGTTTGCCACCTGCCTGCAAGAGAAAGGCTTTCACAGCACTGGTGAGCAAATTATTAACCCTGTATGATCTTCAGGCTCATTACCTACTTAGATGAGTGTTCAGAGGGCTCTGTAATTCCCAGTAAGAGGATGTCTGCACTTCACTGGAATTGTGAGACCAGCTCTGAACTCTGAGCTCAATTGCTGGGCTGCAAAAGCCCATGCGGGAATGAGGAAGGAGTGGGCTGTATCAGGGAGTAAAATGCCCATGTAATGCCCATCTATTAACATGCTTTTCAGGCTTTTCCCTCTTGTATTCCCACTTTCTCAAAAAAGGAAGATAAGAGGATATAGGAAATGATGCCTTTGATGGAACAGTGTAGGATTTATTTCAAAGGTCCTCACTGGTCAAGGTTGGTCCCACTGTTTTTCCAGCTTTGGATCCAAGTTTTGGTCTCCTAGTCTTGGCACACTAGCATGTCAGACAGGATGGTTTTGATTATAAGAGACAGAAAAGCCAACTCATACCCTGGCTTAAGCAGGAAAATATAAGATATTTATTGATCACATACTAAGATATCTAGGGGCAGAGATAGGAATGAGTTGGATTCAAGCTGAAAGGTGACACTCTTCAGCCCTAGACTTTCTCTTTCAGATCTCCTCATACCTTATGCTCCTTGTGAGGCAAGACAGTGGTGGCCTATGGCCCCTTATCCTTGGAGGTCTGAGTTCAGCTGGACAGAGTGCCTGTCTCTGGCTCTGCATTCCCAGCAAGGCCTCTGTGGCCCACTGACTCTGGCTCCCCACATGGCCATTTTCCCACCTCTGATGCAAGCCCTGTGGCTGAGGGAATGTGGCATACTGACTGTTTCAGGATGTGATGTTGCTTCTACTCTGAGGCTTAGGTGTTGGAACCTCTCCTTGAGCCTGGGGGAGGGAAGGACCCCAGACAAGCCCTGAGAGCCATTTCCTAAAGGCAGAGGAAAGGACATTGGGGTTATCAGGGATGAAAATCGCCATCCCTGGGCACCTGGGTGGCTCAGTAGGTTAAAGCCTCTGCCTTCCGCTCAGGTCATGATCTTAGGGTCCTGGGATAGAGCCCCACATCGGGCTCTCTGCTCAGCGGGGAGCCTGCTTCCTCCTCTCTCCTCTCTCTCTGCCTGGCTCTCTGCCTACTTGTGATCTGATCTCTCTCTCTCTCTGTGTCAAATAAATAAATAAATAAAATCTTAAAAAAAAAAAAAAAGAAAATCACCATCCCTGG
Source organism: Ailurus styani (assembly GCA_002007465.1). Taxonomy (NCBI): domain Eukaryota; kingdom Metazoa; phylum Chordata; class Mammalia; order Carnivora; family Ailuridae; genus Ailurus; species Ailurus styani. The sequence continues at coordinate 20,323 of LNAC01000164.1, read as the reverse complement.
CTTCTCCATGGTGCACATAGCATAGTCATTGATTTAGGGTATAAAAGCTACAGTGTGTATGAGGGGATTTGGGAGTGTAACCCATCCTCAGGTAAAGCTAATTCACCTCATCCCAGGACTAGCACTGGCAAACAAAAAACTTCAGAGTGTGAGAACAGTTACAAACATTTCCAGAGCCTGACTTTACTCATGGCTTACATCATCTGCTTATCTCCCTTCACTGAGTGGATGAGGAACAAGCCAGATGTGACTGCCTCACCGGGCTTCTTGCCCTAAGGGAAGGTGTCTGAGTGGTGAAAAGGCCAAGAAGGGAGGGAGGGCAGGAGCTAGTGGAGAGTGAGTGCTTCCTTTCACAATCCAGTTACAGAATTTGTCTTTGTAAAGTTGATTATCTTTATTGCAAATTATCTGTGCAGGTTTAGATCAAGGGTACATATTTTCTTCACCATGAACCTGGAGTTGGTAGAAGTAAAATGTCCTCCTGTTCCAGGCTGGGCAAACAACCCTGGGACAGGTGTGATGGGATCATGAACCTCTTTTAATCCTTTCATGGTTTACTTTTTTTGTTTTTGTGTTTTAGAGAAAGAAAACTCAGGTTAAATATTTATTGTAGGGAAAAGGAATGCTGCTCCTTCCTGCTTCTCCTGCTTTGTTACTGTTGACTGTTGAATGGGCAATAGTGTGAAAATAGTGTAAAATCTAAAAGACATAAAATGCTGTGTCAGAAAGTCTGTCGTTCACGAATCCTCTGCTCTGGCCTCCTTACTCACTACCCCACAGGCAGACCCTGTTACCACTTGCTAGTGCATCCTTCCTGAGAGAGCCATACACCATCTCTCTTTCTCTTTTTTTCTTTTGTAAGTGGGCTCCATGCCCATGGTGGGGCTTGAACTCATGACCCTGAGATCAAGAGTTGCATGCTCTACCGACTGAGCCAGCATCTCTTTTTTTATTGAAAAATATCCCACATACATGCTATTGAATGACAACTTACTCATTGGTTCTTTAAAAGAATTAGAATTTTCCACCACAGTGACTTCAGAGCCCCCAAATTCAGGCCCAGAGTTAAACAAATCTGGTCTGACCTCCCATCAGTGAACCTGTTGACTGCTGGTGAATGCTCACTGGTTCTGGGGTTTACACACTTCTGCTTGTCATCCAAGAGCTCCTTCCTCCACAGGTCCTGCATGTTGAATTGCTTCCTAGCTCCTTTGACCAAAAATGGGTTCACATTATTTGACCAGTTCCCTTTCACCTTATTGGCCATCCAAGCTGCATATGCCCCACACTTTCCAAAACTAAAGCCCATCCTCAGTGTTGAAGACTTATCATCAGTAAGGTTTACACTAAAGCTGCTGGCTCAGAACCTGAAGGCCTTTCTGAAAGAAGTGGCCAAAAACATCACAAACAAGGGCAAGGTTCCAGTGGGGAGGAATTGATATAACCCTTAACATATTCCAGGCCTTGCACTGGGGCCTGGGGATGAAGATGAATAATGCTTAGTTCCCTTCTGGCATAGCTTAGTACAGTCCCTGGGGAATGGGCATGGGTGCTGTTGGAATGTAATGCCTTAATGTGGGTCTCAGTCCCATATAGATGACTGTGAATGAATGACATTCATCTTAGATACACAAGTTCTGTTCTGTTCGTTTGCCTTCAGCTCGGATCATGATCCCAGGATCCTGGGATCAAGTCCCACATTGGGCTCCTTGCTCAGCAGGGAGCCGGCTTCTCCCTTTGCCTGCTCTGTCTGTTCTGCCTGCAGCTCTCCATGCTTCTGCTCTCTCTCTGACAAATAAATAAATTAAATCTTAAAAACAAATCACTCTGCAGTCTTTTGCCTTACAATGTTGCAGAGAGATGTGGAAATAATAATAGTATAATCTTTACTGACTGAGCAAAAATAATAACTGCTTAACTGCTGTGCACAGGGGTCAGGCCCTGTCTCCCGTACTTACCAGCTTTACCTCACCAGTGTCTTAAAATGGCCCTGTGAGGTAGAGCTGAGTATCATGCTCATTTCAGAGGTGAGAACTTGGCCTCAGACACAGGAGGTTGGCAGCTTGAGGTCACAAAGTTAGGGTTCAGTGTTCATACGTGGGTCCTTCTGATGAAGGTCTGTGACAAAACCACTGCTCACCTGGCACTATGAAGTCACTGACCCATCCTTTGACAATTTCTTGCAAAATGAAAGTATTTTTTAAAGTGAGCATTTAACTATTTCTAGAAGAAAATCTTGATTCCTAGTAGACAGGTTCTTGTTACTGAGCCTGATCTGGGTTAGCTCATTGTGTTCCATCAAGAGGTCTCATCATTAACAAAAAGAAACACCTCCGTTGGTTGGTGGTGGGAGCATAAATTGTGTTCACACCAGTCTCAGATGTGCAGGGAAAGTATAGTGTCTTTACTTAAGGGTATAACTGGTAGAAGCCCCTCTACCCCTCCCGACTAGGTAGCAGGCAAAAAGCCAGTGCAGTCTAGTGCACGTTATGACATAGTCTGATCTTCTAAACAGTCTCTTGATGTTTCACTTGATCTCTTCTCTCTGGTTTGAGAGATTCTGTGGGGAAGGAGCATGGGAGAATTTACAGTCTGGAAGAAGGGTCCCTCTGTTCTTGCACTGGCCCCTGGGTGTGAGCTGACTGGTGTTTCAGAGAATGTTGGCTCATTTCTATCTCTGGGCCATCCTAGCATCTGCTATATATCTGAGTCCATTCTTTTTTTTTTTTTTTAATTTTTTTTTTTAAAGATTTTATTTATTTATTTGACAGAGAGAGAGAGAGATCACAAGTAGGCAGAGAGGCAGGCAGAGAGAGAGGAGGAAGCAGGCTCCCCGCCGAGCAGAGAGCCCGATGTGGGCCTCGATCCCAGGACCCTGAGATCATGACCTGAGCCGAAGGCAGAGGCTTTAAACCGCTGAGCCACCCAGGCGCCCTATCTGAGTCCATTCTTACTCATCTCATATGGTGTCTGGTAGGACATCCTTGCTGACTTGTTTCCCCCTCAGTGGATTCTCTTATGTCTCTGCCTGGTCTTCCTTCTGGACCCTGGGCAGGAGTTTCACTTGAGGCCTCTGGCTGTTGATGGCACCCCAGACCTCTTATCCTGGCCTTACTGCTTGGCCTATTGTTTTCCTGCACCTTGTGCCCTTCTAGAGTCCACATCATAAATGTGGCAAGAATCTCCCTGTCATGGTCGTCTCCTCCTCTAACTTAGCCCCTACCACCTCTCTGAGAGAAAATTAGGACTTACACACCTACATTTCTTCTCAGTTCTTCTGTTTGCTGTCCTCTTCCCACACACCTTTGGGTAAGAAGGAGTGGGCTTCTTTTCTTCCTTTACATTCTTTGCGTTTTACTAACTCCGGCCTCAAAGCTAAACTCTAATGGCCAACAGCAGTCAGAAATACCTCAGGACACCAGTAATTTTCTCTAGAAGAATGGTCATTTCTAACTTCTTCAGTCTTTTCCTTTTATGTCCTTATGTGGATATTTCCCAAGAGTTGTGAGATCATTTTTGATAACCTCCTTTTGAAATCTCATATTGGTGGGTTGTGCCCTACTTTGGCATGTAGGAATGCTTGGTGTCAGTGGCTTTGTTCTCAGCCACTGGACCCTTTGAGAAAACCAAGACCTAAGAGTCATCTTTGACCTCTGGTGTCTTGAGCATTGCAGTATATTAAAAGTTTATGTATATGCACTCCATTCTGAGCCTCTCAAAAACTTTGTCAGGTCAACAGGTAAACCGAAGCTTAGAGAGCCTAAGTTACTGAATAGATCAAAATGAGCTGGGCTAATAAAAGAAGGTCATGGTTAACATTACTGTGAATTTGAGGTGATTTTCCCAATTTTAGATTTTTTTTTTCCTTCTACAGATTTACCACATGTTTCTTTGATGCCGTTTGGCTTGTCAGTTGGCTTGTTCAGCTCTCAATTTAGATAGATTGGCTTACATTGATGTTTTTAATCATTTAATCATTTAATTTAATCATGATTAATCATTTAAATGTTTTTAATCATTTAATTTTTCATGTATGTCTTCATCTTTTTTTAAGATGCAGAGGCCACATTCACTAAGAGAGCTATACTTTTCAGGACCACAGTGTTCCTGGTTCCTGGATAGAACTAAATATGTACATATTCTATTCTACCTGAGAGGTCTGTCAGAAGGACCATTTCCTGAAATGTGTCCTCAGAGCCGATATTACTGAAGAAAGAATAATGACAGGAGGTATGGTTGAGAAATAGGTTGAGAAAACAGCTTAAACAGAGTTCACTAGACTTCTTAACTGTTGGGCTTTTTGCATTGTCTACAGTGCACACCATTGTATTAACCCCAGATTGGGACTGTCGTAGATAGTATTGTCCAAACTTATGTGTTGATGAATGTCTCATTGGGACTGATGGTGCATGGAACAGTCTCTGGAAGGAGCTGATCTAGATTGAACTATGTAGAGGGCAAGAAGGAGCTCCTGTTATGTTAGTATTTCCTTGTGAGTGAAATCTATGGTCACTGAGTCAAAAAGGAAGCCCTCAGAATGGAGCAATTTCTGTGGTGCTCAGAAAGCCTGGGTAGCAGTGCTTTATTTTTCTGCTCCAGCAAGTCCTCTCCCATAAATAAACCAGCACAAACTTCCTTCTGCCTCTGACAGAAGCAAGTATCTCCTAAGGAAGGTAGTTGGATTGTGCTTCTTGGCTTAGAAGTGTGTGTGTGGTTGGGGAGAGCCAGAAGAAGTAAATATTTTTCAGTACTGCCCCCCCATCCCTATATCAAACACTACAGCTTTCCTCCAACCAAAGCAGCATTCCAAAAGGAAAAGGTAAGGGGAAATGAACAGCATTATCAAGAATTTGTGCAACATTTCCTCTTTTGCCCTAGCACTGTATTGCTTTAGAGTATAAATGTGATTCTAAACATATAAGATTTGAATGACACTTGAAATTAGTAGTAACAACATTCTACCTCTGTTTTGTCATGTAGCCCCTTTAGCCAAGGTCCTAGAGATGGTAGGCGGGTATTAGCAAAATTAGCAAATTGGATTGACTCTCCAAGCCTGTGGGCTAACCACACTTGGGAGGCTCAGTGAACATTTAAGAACTTCAGGAGGGAACTAGACCTCATTTTCTAGCGACACCGGAACTGTAGATTGGGTTGGCTTTTTCAGTGAATAAAAATAGGCTGAATGCATAGGAGTGGAGGTGGGGGTCAGACTGAGAAGACTCTGAAAGAATCTATAGATGAGAACAAAATCTTGCCCACCTGGGAAAGACCTCTTGGGCTATATACCACCCTCTAACAGATTTATATGTCTGAGGTATGAAGCCAGCTCTTGGGAGAAGCAATGCTATAAAAACAAAGTCACAGAGGGTATAAATTTGCTGACGGTACAAGCCATAAATCAGTTGTGAGGGGATCCAACATCTTGTTAGAGGCCCACTGCCGGTGGAATCAGAGGACGGTGTGGCTCATAGGGCCTCTGTCAGGCCTGTCATGTCCAGTGCAAAATAACCACAGACTTTTCTCCTCCCTCCTTTTTCCCCCACCGGCCTCAGTTTTGGTAACTGAGATGCTGCTGATTAGAGCCTGCTGTGGGTGGGGACTTTTCCATTTCTGAAGGCCACTGGCGCTTCTCAGGGCTCCTGCCATAAGACCTAGCTGTCTTGAATAATTTTCTTAGGGTTTCATATCTTAGTTCTCTTTGGAGATTGTTGGCTTGAAGATATACGTTGTGTCTGACCTGTTTCTGTGTAACTCACAGCAGCTACTCAGTCCTTTGCATTTGATAGAGTAATAGGTGACATTAGGGGGTGTGTCTGACCTGCCCATTAACCCTAATCCCTAAGAAGTGACCCCTTTCCCATCAAGAATAGGTCCAGGAGCCAAGTTTTTACTCTGTAACCCTGCTTCCCTGGTCATGAGAGGTAGATTGCTGACCCACACTGAACCACTCAGTTTCTTTTCCTGGGAATTTGGGACTGGGAACCAGACAGTGGTTGGTTCCCGCTACTTTTGAATGGGGCATGTGAAACAGGAGCTCTGGATCATCATCACTGTCTTCTGCTGTGTGCATGGAGAACAGAGAAAGGAGATCTGCCAAGGGGGGAGAATGGAGCAGATGTGCACAGAAGAGCATACACAAGTGTCCATTCGGCTGAAGAGAGAGAAAGGGTGCCTGCCCTGGTTCTAAGTGGCTTGCTAGGTCTTGGTTCTTGCCTGTCATGAGGCCTGGCTGCTGCTTCTTCCTTTGGGTTCTGAGAGATAGACCTAAGAGAGTTACAATACTTACAAATTCATCTTCTTTGCTTAAGCTAATTAGAGTAGGTTTCTGCCTCTTGCAACTAGAGAAACTTGATTAAGGAGTATGAAAAATAAATACTTGTTTGAGTTCCCGAGTATTTCATCAGCATGTCTTATTGGCTTTGCTTTTAGAATATATCTAGAATATGATCATATCTCACTTTCCCCAGTGCTACAGAGTCTCCACGATCTCACTTGAATTGTTGTTGTAACAGCCTCTCAACTGGTGTCTCTCCTTCTACTCATGCATTCCTACAGTCTGTTCTTCACCTGGCAGCCGGATGGACAGAGTCCCCTTCCCTTCCTATCCTGTATTTTCCCATCCCTTCATGAACAGATTGGTTCTAAAGCCATCAAGAGGGACAAAGCAAGGGAGGCACTGAGGGGAGTTGCTGTGGTTCACAATGATGTTGGAGTTTGAATGGGGTAAAGAATGTGTCTATGCAGAAAGACTGACGTGGGGAGTCAGAACCCAAAGGGGAAAGAAAGCATCCAAGGAGTAGGGATATCATAGCCTTTGAAGAGTAAAGAAGGTGTCTAAGTGGTACAGGGAGCACCCAGATGTGAGAAGTTGGGAAGACAGAACTTGGGTGGGAAGGAAGGATGCCCATGAGGAGGAAAGGCCTATTAGGAGGTATCAGAGTCTAATTACAGGCATATCTCATTTTATTATGCTTCACTATATTGTACTTCATGGCTACTGCATCTTTTTTTTTTTTCACAGATTGAAGGTTTGTGGCAGTCTTGCCACTGTTGAACAAGTCTGTTGGCACCATTTCCCCAGCAGCATCTGCTCACTTTGTGTCTCATTTTGGTAATTCTTACAATATTTCAAACTTTTTCATTATTATTATATTTGTTATGGTGATCCATGATCAGTGGTCTTTGATATTACTGTTGTAATTGTTTTGGGGTTCCAGGAACCACAACCATATACGGCCATGAACTTAATGGATAAATGCGTGTATTTTGACTGCTCCACTGACCAGCCGTTTACCCATCTCTTTCCCTCTCTTCCCCTCTCTTCAGGCCTCCCTATTCCCTAAGACATAACAATACTGAAATTGGGCCAATTAATAACCCTACAATGGCTTCTAAATATTCAAGTGAAAAGAAGAGTACCATGTCTCTCACTTTAAATCAAAAGCTAGAAATGATTAAGCGTCATGAGGAAGGTATGACCAAAACCAAGATAGGTCTAAAGCTGGGCCTCTTGCATCAAACAGGCAAGTTGTGAATGCAAATGAAGAGTTGTTAAAGTAAATTAAAAGTGCTAACCCCCATGAACATATACATGATAAGAGTGGAATAATTTTATTGCTGATCCAGAGGAAGTTTTAGTGGTCTGGAGAGAAGATCACACCAGCCACAACATGCCATTAAAGCAAAGCCTAACCCAGGGCAAGGCCCTAACTCTGTTCAATTCTGTAGTGGCTGAGAGAGGCTACAGAAGAAAAGTTTGAGGCTAGCAGAGGTTGGTTCAGAAGTTTAAGGAAGGAAGTTGTCTCCATAACACAAAAGTGCAAGTGAGGCAGCAAGTGCTGATGGAGAAGCTGTAGCAACTTACCAGAAAGATCTAGCTAAGATAATTCACGAAGGTGGTTATACCAAACAACAGGTTTTCAGTGTAGACCAACAGTCCTCTCTTGAAAGAAGATGCCATCTAGAACTTTTTTTTTTTTTTAAAGATTTTATTTATTTATTTGACACAGAGAGAGGGATTACAAGTAGGCAGAGAGGCAGGCAGAGAGAGAGGAGGAAGCAGGCTCCCTGCTGAGCAGAGAGCCCGATGTGGGCCTCGATCCCAGGACGCTGAGATCATGACCTGAGCCGAAAGCAGAGGCTTTAACCCACTGAGCCACCCAGGCGCCCGCCATCTAGAACTTTGACAGCTAGAGAGGAGAAGTCTGTGCGTGGCTTCAAAGTACAGGCTGACTCCTAACTGTTAATGCATTTGGTGACTTTAAGGTGAAGCCAGTGCTTATTGACTGTTTCAAAAATCCTAGAGCCCTTAAGAATGATGTTAGGGCGCCTGGGTGGCTCAGTGGGTTAAAGCCGCTGCCTTCGGCTCAGGTCATGATCCCAGGGTCCTGGGATCGAGGCCCGCATCGGGCT
>LNAC01000163.1:3231715-3397136 GCA_002007465.1 Ailurus styani | reverse complement strand
CCTGATGATAATCGGTCTCCTACTCCTCCGCCATCTTGCCGCTCCTCGAGATTTTTTTGTTTATTTGACAGAGAGAGAGAGAAAGAGCACAAGCATGGGCAGTGGCAGGCAGAGGGAGAGGAAGAAACAGGCTCCCCACCAAGCAGGGAGCACGATGTGGGGCTTGATCCCAGGACCCTGGGATCATGACCTGAGCTGAAGGCAGACGCTTAACCGAGCCACTCAGGTGCCCCTGAATGTGTGTTTTAATGAAAAGAAAGATTTATATTTCTGCTCATCTCCATAAATAAAGAGAAGTCTTCTAAATGTGAGATCTTGTGCAATTTGAGTTGATGTAATTCTGGTTTAGAAATTAAAAAAATGTTTAAACAATGACTATAGTCAGTTAATTAAACAAATATTTGTTGAGCTTTGTATTTGTTTTTTATGGGCTTGGTAAGAAATCACTACAAACTGGGGGGCTAAAAAAACACCTGTGTATTGTTTTATGGTGCTGCAGGTCAAGAGTCAGACACAGGTCTCACTGGGCTAAGATCAAGGTGTTGGCAGAGCTGTGTTCTTTCTGGACTCTCCAGGGGAGAATCTGTTTCCTTGCCTTTTCCAGTGTCAAGGGGCTGCCTGCATTTCTCAGCTCATAGCCCCTTCCTCCATTTTCAAAGCCGGCGATGGCTGGTTGAGTCACGTGACATCACTGCCACCCTCTCTTCTGCCTCTTCTATCTTTAAGCACTCATGTGATTTATCCGGGCCCACCAGGATAATCTCCCTATCCCCAGGCCAGCTGATTAGACCCTGAATTGTCTCTGAAACCTCAACTCTCTTTTGCCAAGTGAGGTAACCTATGAATTGTTATTCTGCATGCCATAAGGTCCTACTTAGTTCTAGAGGATGTGCTGGCAGATATTGGGGAAGCGAGGAGAGGGTCCGAAAATGAGGTTAGGAGTTGAGAGTAGCCATGTAGGAGAAGACCCACAATACAGTGTGGGCAGAGATGAGAGTCGTGGTAAATTAGCACACAGACAGTTGGGACAGTTGGGAGGGGAGCACGGTAAGCTGGGGTCTCGAGGGAGGCTCGTGATGGACTGGCTGGCATTAGGCTTGGGACTGGGTCTTGGAGGATCAGTAAGATTTGGGTACAAAAAGATGGCAAAAGAAGCCAATGGTATTTCAAGTAATAGATATTAAATCAAAGCCAATGAAATAGCTTCGTACAGGAAACATAGTCAAGTACTGACTTTCTAATTCAACCTCACACATCAAAGCAAAAGGCACAGAGAGCAAAAGGCGGCAGTAAGTGTCACAGGAAAAACTCAGAAGGCCTCTTCTACCTCCTTTCTCACTACCTTGGTCAGAACTTTCCAGTTTGCTTGTTTGTTTCATCAGCTGTTCATACTCTTATTTTTCCTTACATGGTTTCCAAGGCGCCACTTATGTAGTTCCCTTCCGAGAAAAGTAGCCTCTTCGCAATTTTTTGTGGCTTGCAAAGCTTTATGCTTTGAACAGAACAAGTTCCGCTGTTTTGATTGGACCAGCTGGAGCTGAAGGCTGCCTAACGGAGAAATTCCTCCTCGGATTGATGCTGATTCCTTGGATGCTGATCGTCCAGCCCCATCGGATGGATGGTGGCTGCTTAGGAAAGTTGAACAGGAGAGACCCAAAGAAAGCAGACACTGTAGGGGAGAGGGGGTTGGGGGCGGGGGAGGGAGGGAGGCTGAGAGCGGCTCTTGCCTGGTCCTTCCAATCTGCTTCTGTTATCGAAGGTTTCCTGAGCGTGTATGTGTCCCAAGGTCAGTGAAAACAGTGTTTGGCAAGTTTTATGAAGGAATCCTGTGGCCTCACCAAACCTCTGAGTCTGTTGTGCCTTCAGGTTATTTTGGTTATTATGATTTCTGAATTGATTTGATTATTTGTGAGCTAGAGACGGTCTTTCGGGGAGCCAAGTGCTTCTCTTATCACAGGTAGCTCTTATTTACCGACTTTCAGAGAATCACCCATAAAATTTTTTTCTTCCAAGTCCTGGATAGACTCAGTATCATATTGTTATATCATGTCATCATATCATAACATATCATAACATGTCATGTCACTTTATTGGTCTGGATTCACAAGGATGAGATGGTCCTCAACCCTCTTGTCTAAAACCCAGAGAACACAGCACCTACTGGATGGTGGCACTGCCATGGACTCAGCCTCAGTAATCAGCTCTCTATGGCAAAAATGGAAAGAAATGGTTAGAATGAATTACAAGCCTCTGCATTCACATTTGTTGGGTTTTTTTTCCTTTCCAAAAATAGAACGCTATTAAAATTCAAAGCAGAGGAGGAGTCATAAGGGCCACTGAGTTACAAGGCAGGCAAACCCCTGAAGAAAGAAAATAGTAGACTAGTTAATAAATTAATTCAGGAAAGAAAAAAAAAGGTGACTAAATGAAAGAAGACACCTCCAGATGGTATTGTTAGTAATTACTGTGATAAGATGGAATAAAATAGAAGCGGACAGGAAGGCTAGAGAAAAGAAATGGTTCACAAAGAGTGTCTCAGAAATTTAGGGATTTTGGATCAACCCCTTTTTATAATCACAAGCTTCAAGGAATTATAAAAAGGACATTAGAAACAATAACCAGCAAACTGGAAATTATTACCAGCCAACAGGAAGAAAAATTGGGCTCATAGAAAAGAGGAAAAAGGCAGCCAGAGCCAAGAAATTCCACAGGCTGGGCTTTAACTCCAGAGAGAGGCCTGAGGATTGGCAGAGGCAGGATGTTCCCCAAGGTACAGGTAAACTGGAAGGAAGTGAAAGAGGAAATAGGAAGAACACAAAGAAAGATTCTTGTAATATGGTTCCAAAGAACTACAGTAAAAACAACTCGAGAACATCCTCAGGAAGAAACCCCAGATAATTAGTGGCCGAAAATTCCTGAAGTCCGCGTGGAAAGAAAAGATCTTAACAACATATGGAAGGAGAAAAATGCCATGAACAGCTCAATAGAAATAAAATATGCCATCGTTAGCAACAGCCACTCGTGGAGAAAGCAAAATGTACGGTTCCTGGGTCCGTACACCGTGGCAATACACTAACCCAAATAAGAACCCAGCCCCAGGGACGGTTTCCAGCCAAAATACATCCCTGCAATCAAAGAGATTTTCACACTGCCAGAAAGTCCACAAAAATTAATCAGTCCTGGTGCTGAAAGAAAACGTTCAGAGCTCAGAAGAACTTGTTATTCTCTTATTCCAAGTGGGGTTAAGACGAGGGCTGTGCTAGGGCAGGGTCATCCACCATCCCGGGTTGGCTGGGACCGGAAAGTTTCTTGAGACGGGGGACTTTGCGCGCTCCAGCCAAGGCGACCGTGAGCAAATCGAGAGGGTGTGCTAGCCCAGCACAAGTTTCTTCCACGTGACCATGCAGGGACGCTGTCGGGCTCAAATGGTCAGTACAACTAAGATAGAGGATTCTCCAAACTCTTCTAGTGCCACAGTTTCAAAATTGTTGTTTTCTCCTGCCTTCTAGGAAAATGTTCCTAAAATGTTCAGCATTTGGTGGTTCATTCACTCATCCGGTTAAATATTGTTTGTGTGCTTTTTCATGCCTTGGGCTGGGTGTGTATTTACAATGACAAACACTCCCCTGCCTTCATGGGGCTCAGGGGCAGAATGGGGGGCAGGGTATGAGAGAAACAACACAGCTATGCACATAGTTAGAGATGTGATAGGTGGTCTGAAGGAGACCAACAGAGTGATATGCCGGAGAATGCCATAGAACATGTAATTTCCACCCGAGGAGGGGAGTTCTAGTCAGAAAAGCCACGTGAGGAAGTGGTCTGAAAGCAGGGACCTGCAGGACGGGAGAAGAGAGGAGCCAGAGGGAGAGGAGAGCCCAGGGGGAACTGAGTGTGTGGGGATGGAGGGCAGGATGCTCCAGGCAGAGGCAGAGCGTGCAAAGACCCTGAGGCAGGAAAGAGCCTGGTGGGTTGAAGGAGTTCAGAGAAGGCTAACGTCCCTCTTCTGTTAAGGGGAGAGAGAAATGCTCTACCCTTCAGCTGGAAGAGCCAGGAGTCCTGGGAGTGATGGCGGTCAGAGCGGTCCAGCAGAGTTGGTGAGAGAGACAGAGAGAGACAGAGACAGAGAGAAGGGGTGGGAGGAGAGACCCAAGAAACAAAGGCTAAAGATCAGTAGATAGTGACTCTTTTTGCCTGAACTCTTCTTATAACGTCTAAAGAAATCAATATAACTGCCCTGAGGTCTCTCTGGCGAACACACAAGTATAAAGAGCTGTGGGACGCAGATGGAAGAAGTAGGTCTGAAACAGCTGAAAATAAGAAATGACAGAGACTTAGGAGGATGAGTCGTGGAGGATAAAACCCTACTTAATCTGAGATTTGCAAAAACGAGGAGAAAAAAAATACAAAGGCCGTATGTAGCTAAGCTAAGCGCCAGAAGAAGGGGGGTATTAATACATGAGCAACATTTTGGCTAGCAGATGGTCTCATGCCAAGAAGACCCAGAAATACCTAAATATTGCTTCACGGTCCCCGTAAGAGGCCCCCAAAGGAGAGACACCTGAGGGACTGCGACAGAGGAAAGCAGTGTGTATTCTTTGCGGACCTTTTTTTTTTTTTTTTTTTTAAAGCATAAATGAATCCATAACCTGCTAATTACTCAGGAGAAACCTGTAGGATTTTTCTATGCTTCTAAACTCCATCTTTGGACCTATTGAAGGTTCTAAGCCAAATCCCTGTGAAAATGTTGAAAATGTGTTTTCCAGTTTTGAAGATGAAAGCGGGAGTCCTGTCTGGAACCCTGGATCGCAGGAATTCACAATCGCACGGACAGGCCGGGAGGGTGAGCTTCTAGAAGGACGGCATTCAGCGATGATAGCAGGAGCCAGTGCGTCGAAGAGGGGTCGGAAGAGGCTTCCCTGGGCAAGAGTCCGGGCTGGGGCCGCCCTGGACTAGAGAGGCAGCCAGGCGTGGGCGCAGACGCCATGTGGCCTCCTTCTGGGAGGCTTCCTCCGCGCAGCCCTCCAGCAGCGGCTCCTCTCCGCGGGGCTCCTTCGAGCGCTTCTCGCTGGTTCACGGCCAGGGGCTGCCGCGCATGCGCTGCGCCAGATGCTTGTCCTGGTCTCTTTTGCTTCCAGAAGGTGCCACCCAAGGTGCCATAAAACAATGAGGAGAAACTTTCTTTCTACGGTCAACCGAATCTCTGGGCGCCTACCTGCCAAGCAGCACAGGGAAACATGGAAAGGAAAAGCAAGTTCCTAAAAAGAAAAATTTCAGAAATGATTTTAAGCCCGAGGAAGTCGACACATGGTGTGGACTTTCAAATATAATTTGAATGGTGATGTGACCCGAAACTCTGGATTTGTATTCCAATTCTTGCCATAAAATTCCTACTAGATTTTTTATTTTATATTCTTGGTAGAAATGCTGAAAGGTTTTATATGGCAAGACAGAATAAACAGAAAGCCACGAATGAAGTCAAAGATCAGAGAGGGTGAGTTCAGTCAAATTGTCAGCATTGTTGTAAATCAGCGGGGGTCGCATGGTGCTCACATTAAATAGAGCAGAGCACACAGACTTTGGAGTTAGAAAGACCTGAGTTTGAATCACATTCTGTCCCTTAGTGTCTGGGTTGGGGTTGTCATATGATAAAGGGGTTAGTGATAGTTATTTTAGGAGGATTAAATGAGATGATGAAAGCAGAGCATTCAGCACAAGGTCAGGCATATAATAAACACTCAAATTTATTATTATTGCTATAATTTTAGGATGCATGAAATCATGTTGAGAATCCTCACCATCAACTGATTTAAAAAATCACTTTAATAATAGACCCAACAGGCAACCAGGCTGTTAAATTCACAGGCCTGGTAAATATCTCGAGAAGCCAGCCAATGAAGTAGCATCTAGTCAAATCATCTTTGTAAATCGAGAGACGATTTCAATATCAAGCCAAAGTGTTATGGACTGAATGTTTGTGTCCAACAGTCCCCCTTCCCCCCGCCCCCTGCCCCCATGCCTATGTTGAAATCCTAACCCCCAATGTAATAGTATTGAGAGAGATTCCACCTTCATGAAGAGGGTGGAAGAGATGGGACACAGTTTGCTTCTCTCTCTGCTCCCTGCCAGGTGAGGCTGCAATGAGAAGACAGCCATCTACAAACCAGGAAATGGGTCCTCACCAGATGCCAGACCTTGACCTTGGACTTCCCAGCCTCCAGAACTTTGAGAAGTAAATGTTGTTGAAGCCACCCGGTCTGTGGTAATTTCTTATAGTAGCCTGAACTGACTAAGACACTAAGACAGTAGGAGTCTAAAAAAATTAGAAGACACCAATACTGGCCCAGTTGCCTAGAGGTGATAAATTTATGCAGTATTTAAGTATGTAAGAAACAACACTAGATAATATCACCTACTTAGAATATGCAAAGCTAGAATGTCTCTGCCAAAAGGCAGACGATGAGGTTTTAATGAAAAGAACAAATGGGATAAGATGACAACAAGGAAAAAGAAAAAGCTAATAATAGATTAAGAATTAATCTCAAAAAAGATGATGTTCACATAAAAATAAGCTAAAAAATGCCCGCTATTTTCACAACCAGAGAAATTAAAATAATTTATTAAAAATATCAATAGCATCTAAAAATCCCCCATGCCAGCAGAAGACATGCATGGAAGTATTGACAGGAGTATGGAGAGATTTTTTTTAAAAACAATTAAAAAGTAGTAATAATAAGCACGACAACAATATAGCTAATAAGAACAGTGGTGTCGAACATGTGGAAATAGATCAGAGGGAACACAGCTATACAGAGAACAGATATAATACGGCACATATACCTGTTTTTTTCCTGTTTTGTTTTTCATACCTACCTATTTCCTAAGAGGCACTTTGGTTCTGTAGGAATTATGAATCCAGGAATTCAAGACAGAAATATGAAATCAAGAAAATGGATAACATTTGCACCAATTTGGGTGGTGGTCTCTTTAGATGCATGACTTAATAAATTGCAGGCATTTTATTTTTGTTTGTTTTCTTTTGTTTTAAAGACTATGAGATAATGATGTAGAAATCTCAATATAAAATCTATGTTGAGAGATTTATTCACCTTTCCATTTGAAATCTGAAAGCTCTCCAGTGAATGCAGAACAAAGTGTAAACTCCAAGGTTCACTGTTCTTCTCTGGCTAAGAGCAGATGCCCTGAATCAGGCTGGCTGGATTGAAATCCGGTCTCTATCTCTGATGGGTGCTAGCTGTAAGAACTGGAAAAAGCTACGCTTTAATTCTTAGTTGATTTGTCTGTGACGTGAGGACCATCGTGTGTGATCGTGCCGTGCTTGGTGCGTGATGAGTGCACAGACCAACTGCCGATATCACACCGTCCTCTCCCTGCGTGTTCAGTCTTCTCTTCTTGCAGCCTTCTTTTATTTTTTTAAGTATTTATTTATTTGAGAGGATGGGGGGCAGAGGGAGGGAGAGAATCTCAAGCAGACTCCATGCTGAGCACAGAGCCAGACATGGGGCTCGATCCCACAACCGTGAGATCATGACCTGAGCCGAAATCAAGAGTCAGACACTCAACTGACTTAGCCACCCAGGTGTCCCTCTTCCTGTATCCTTCTTCAGGAAGAAGAGCTGTTCCCTGAATATGCACCATCATCTCCTGCCTCTGTCTTTAATCTGATGTTTTTAAAGGAAGCTCAGGCTTGTTAGGATCCCAAATATAGTTAAGCATCAAAACCTGGACTTGAACTCAACTTTGTTGAATAGCTGACTCCTGCTTTATGCCACTTCTACTTCCCATCTTACGCTCACTTCCACTTTGATGGACAAGCTCGTATCAAAACAATCCCCATCCAAGAAAAGCTAGGGGAAAATATCTGTTTAAAGTTGTTGATGAGCTACCAAGAAACCAGGATTTAAAGTGTCAAGATCCTTGAAAGAAGGAAGACTCATTGGATGAGCCGCTATTCTGCATTGTTTTTTCTCTTGAAGAATTTGCTGCTTCATCAGAGGAACTAGGCTAGCGGAAGCCTAGTCCACATTTATGGATTAGGAGACTCAATATTATCACTTCTCCCCAAATTAGTTTATAGATTATTATAAGCCTAATCAAAATGTCAGCAGATGTGTGTGTGTGTGTGTGTGTGTGTGTGTGTGGAAATTAACAAGCTGCTTCCAAAATTTATATGGTGATATAGAGCACAGAAAATACTTAAGAATACCTAAGTCAATCTTGAAGAATGAAATGGAAAGATTTACTTTTCCAGCTAAAGCTATAGCAATTACAAGAGTATATTATTAGTAAAAGATATATGAACAAACCAGTGGTATAGAATAGAAAGTCCAGATACAGACCAATACTTGTCTAATCACCTGATTGATGACACAGGAGACACTGGGTACAAGAAAAAAATTATGTTCAATAAGTGGCTCTGGGTCAACAGGATATTCATATGGGAGAAAATTGAATCTTGTCACCCACTTCACACCTTATGCAAAGATCATCTCCAAGTGGATTATAGCTACAAATGGGACAGTTCAAATTATAAAGTTTCTAGAAGTATGACATAGAAGATTTTATTAATGACTTTGGAGTAGACAAAGAGTTCTTTTTAAAAAAAATATTTTATTTATTTATTTGAGAGACATCAAAAGAGAGAATGAGTTGGGAGAGGGGCAAAGGGAGAGGCAGACTCCTGCTGAGTAGGGAGCCCAGTGTGGAAGAGGGACTCCATCCCAGGACCCTGGGATCATGTCCTGAGCTGAAGGCAGCCACTTAACCAACTGAGCCACGAGAGTTCTTAAATATTAGGGTGGAAGCACTAAACAAAAAGGAAAACATCAGAAAATTGGACTATATGAAAAATAAGGACTTTCATTCATCAAATATACTATTAAGAAAGTGAAAAGCAAACCACCAAATGGGAGAAGACATTTGCAATCCACGTAATGACAAGAAACTTGTGTCCATGACATAAAAGCAACATGCAAAGGCAATCAGAAAAAGAGACAACCCAATGTTTTAAAAATGCAAGAAACCTTGAATAGGACTTCAAAAAAGAAGATATGCAAATGGCCCAAAAAGAATATGAGAAAGGACTCAGGAGCATTAGTCATCACGAAAGTGGAAATTCAAATTAAAGAGAGCTAACACTCCACACTCACTAGAATGGCCAAATCTAAAACACTGATAATATCACATGTTGGAGAGGATGTGGAGCAACTGGAACTCTCACCCGTGGCTGGTAGAGGTGTAAACTGGAGGCTGAGCCATTGAAATTACTAATATTCAGCTTTAACCTGCAAAAACTGTAATTTATGAAGGTTCAAATAAATACAACCACTTTGGAAAACTGCTTATCAGCAATTACTAAAGGTGAATATACACACAGCTTATGATCCAGTGGCAGTTTCCTTCTTAGGTGTAAATCCAATGGAAATGTGTATGTGCGGGCATCAGAAAACACGATCAGGAATATTCACAGCAACATTGTTTGTAGTAGCCAAAACCTGTAAACCACTCAAATATCCATCATCAGCTGAACAAAAAAAATAGAGAAATTGTGACATTGATGCACTGGACCACTCTTCAACAATGAAAATGAATAAACTATGGCTGTGGGTGACAACAGGGATGAATAAAACATACATAATACTGAATGAAAGAAACCAGACACAAAAGAATGCATATTGTACAAAGTTCAGAAACAGGCAAAACTAATCTATGGTGATGGAAGACAGAATAATGGTTACCTTTGGGAAGGGGGCATTAATGATTGGGGGGGCCACAAGGAGGGGTTCTGGGGGTCATGGTCCATTTCCTGACCTGTGTAGATGTGAAAATCCATCCAACTGTACTCTTATGCTTTGTGGCATTTAAAAAATGTATACATACTTAAATTAGTTAATTACTGTTATTTAATTACAAATCAGGGCTGATGGAGAGCCTTGGTAAGTCTATAACCCCAGAACAGAGGAGCGGGGAAGGATGTTCCAGTCGTTGTCAGGGACTCTTGGAGAAAATGGCTCTGTATGTATTTTGAGCCCCACGGGTCCACTACAGTCGAATAGATGTGAAGGTGTGGTGTGTTTAGGCAGAGAGGACTGGAGGAAGCCGTTCACTGTCCCTTCCAGGTCTCCATGCCTGTATGTCCTTTGGAGGAAAGGACCATGGTTCCCTGAGCTCCGATGGGGGAGTCAGAGCTGCCCGGAAGGCCATGTTATTTCCTATGCTTCCTCACATCCTGCATTCTACCTGGTCATGGTGGATACTAAAAACTGAGAACTCTAAAAATAGCAACAACAACAACAACAAAATTGAATACTCTTAAGTTTTGGCTCTTTTGAACCCATACAGTTTCTTCTCCATCCAAAAGTTTGCTTTTGAAAATGATATTCCTGATTCTCACAGTTTCAAGATCCTAATTTGGAAGTTAAAGGTTAAGTGAACATCTTTTCTGTTCACATTCCAGCTTTAACAATACTTATTCTCCTCAGGGTAATGGCCCTCCGGTTGAAAAGGACAAATCTGATGTACAAGGATGTGGGGGAAATCAAAGCACATTAAGATGCTTTAAAATGTTGTGTTGGCACATTAACTTTCATTTTAATTCAATAATAAGCAGCGATAAAATAAAATAAAAAATAAATCTTTTAAGCAGTTACTTTGGAATGCCAGCAAGACAACATTAATAGGTGACATTGAGGAGTATGGAGTCCAGAACAAGGAAGATGATCTACTGGTTTGCCGTTGCTTTATGGCCAGATTTTGGGCTCATGCTTTAAGTGGGTCATTTATAATCCTAAGCGTGTTCAGGTACAAAGAATAGATGGATACTATAATAGTCTGTTCAGGCTGCTATAACAAAAATACCATTGCCTTGGTGACTTAAACAACAAATGTTTATTTTTCATAGTTCTGGAAGCTGCAAAGTCCAAGATCGAGATCCTGGCAGATCTGGCATCTGGTGAGGACCAGTTTCCTGCTTTGTACACAGCCATCTTCTTACATGGTGGAAGGGGTAGGAGCTCTCTGGGGTCTCTTTTATTATGGTAGTAATCCCATTCACGAGCCTCCATTCTCACGACCTAATCACCTCCTAAACCACACCTCCAAATACCATCACGGGGGTGGTTAGGATTTCAACATATGAATTTTCATGGGACACAAACATTCAGTCCATAACAGGTGTTGACCCCAGAATGTGTGGGCTATGGTCGATAAAGCTGTGTGTTTTAGCAAAACAGACAAACAAACAAACAAAAAACCAAAACCCAACACAACCCAAAACCTCAGGAGAACATACCAGTTGACTTCAAATATCCAAAAGGTTGTTCCTTCTCAGTATTTTTAATTACACTTGCACATGCATTTTAGGTTATATTACCTCATGTACATTTTTGGGTAAGGATGTATGGTAATACATTTCCAAGCAAATACAATTCAGTTCTTTATGTTAATTAGATTGACCTGTTCAGTATACTCCTTTAAGTTAAAAATACATATTTTTCATTTTCAAATAAAATTTCAAATCTAATAAAAGCAGAGGCTCATTTTATGAAGGCGACTATACGTGCATTGCTGAAGAACAGATTACAAAAACTTGTTTTCTTCTTTAAATGACTTTCCATAATAGCTTTTTTTCTGCCCAGCACAGCACAGAAAACACATCCTTAAGATTTAATATATAGAGTTGGAGACCATTCACTGTCTGTATTTGCTTCAGTCAACTTTGGAAAATAAAATATCTACATTGAATTTTTTTTTGATGAAGTTGCAAAGTGAATTGGCATAAACAAAACAACAATAAAAGTCTATGAAAATGTGCATTTATATGATAAAAATAAAACCTTTATCTATCTGAATCACTGAAAAAAGGATTATGGTTGTTTTATATGGAAATAATCTCCCTCTTACAGAAAGAGATATGTACTGGTTACTTGCATTTTTCTGGCTAGTGTTTTCTCTAGTTTTCACTAGTAAAATTGACTGGGTATTAATCAAATTCTCCGAGTGATCACATATTCAAGGATCAAAGAATAATAGGAGTAGTACCAACTTTGGCGCATGCTCAGTTGAAGTGATTAAAACTTAAAAACGTCTTTGGCTTCACAGGCTTTGCACAAGAATGTTACATGAATCTCCATTTAGCTACTTAAATAACATCCACCCTGATGCCCAGTTTCTTGAGGCAAAATTTCTGATCAGTACTTTAGTAGATCACTCAAAAATTTGTTAGAAAATTCTTATGTTTGAGAGAAGGAAGACACACAATGCCTTTAAGATGTCATCTGAACATAAACAAAATCTTGGCATTTGACATTTTTATCATTATTCAGTACAGGTGTAGCGGTTCCATTCTGTCTGTCCCATTCCATCTCATCCCACCCCATCCCCCTCCACTTTGTTCAGTTTGTTCCATTAATGATCCCTGGCCTTCTACCATGAACGTCAGCCATTTCATCACAGAGTGTCCTACTTTGATAGGGAATTATGGTCAGGGTTAGGGTGGTGGTGGCAGTCAATATTTCCGACCCTATTTCATCACAAGCAGTGTTTCTTCTACTGGAAACAGTTATATGGCTTTTCATTCGAACTTTGGTCTATTTTATCTATTTCATCTCAGGTAAGAAGGAGAGTCTCATTTAAGGAAGATAAATTTGTTTCTTGTCAAAACTCATTCACTCACACAGCCACACATTTTAAAGCTTAGTTTTATTTTAGAGACTAATACACTTCTGAGACCTTAGAGGTCTCTGGGTATCTTGTAGCAGTGGCTTGAGAAAGAGGCTTTGAGCATGACATTCATTCATTCATTCATTCATTCATTCATTCATCTATACATTATTATACAAGTATTTATTGTGTATTGGACACAGTGCTAGGTGTGGCAGAAGTGGTGGTAGGACATAAGACCTCTGACCTCTTCACCATTCTTCGGGTCCTGAGAGCATTTCCCTACACTTCTGTCTTTTTTGTTTTGTTTTGTTTTCAGCTCATTTGTAGCTTCCCCCAATTATCAGCTCTTAACAAATGAGTAGAGGCCCAGATTCCAATTCTGTGGAAAGCACATACATTGGGTGAGACTAGCCATATGCCTCAATTGGCACACGCTCCCCCTTTTTTTTTCAAGGAAGGATTTGTTATGTCTTTAATAAAGATTTAAAAAATAGATGTAGTTTTTATTCTGTCACACAATGGAAATACGTCTACAGTTCATTAGGGAAAATGAACATAGGCCATTTGACATTGAGTTTGGGCGTGGGGTGCCAGATGAAATATAGTATTTGGGACAAACTTATTAAAAATTTGATGCTTACTTGAAATTTACATTTAACTGAGATTTTTTCCCCCTATATCTGGCTATCTTATTTGGGCATCATAAATTTTATAAAGCAAGTCGGCTCCATAGTTCGACTTTCATTAGAATCCGGTCCAAACACTGTCAAATAGAACTGCACCTAAGAAAGGGCTGGAGATCCTTTAGTATCTAAGAGAATTCTGTTCTGACCTTACCAAAAAGTCACCAAGATTATGTCAAGATTAGCAAACTCTAACAAGAGTCCTTAAATAGAGAGTAACACAGGCATTTGAAATGGTGCAAAATGTCCAAGAACCAGGGGCCTTCTAAGGGCCTTCCTACATGTGATGCTAGAATGAAATTCAGAGATATGAAGCTGCTCCATAGAGGGCATGATAGTGCTTCAGGTGACTCTCGGGTTCATGGCATAAACACTCCTTTACATAATGTTTATCTCAGAGACTAGAACAGTTCCAAAAGAACTTCTCTCACTTGCCAAGAAAGATCTATTTTTAAAAACCCTTATTATAAAAAAAAACCCTATTTAAATATCATGGCAATAATCCCTGAGGAAAGGTGTAGTATTATAAAGAAAATTGTAAGATAAAAAGATTTAGGAAGGAACTCTTAGGGAAAATTCTCTCTTCCCAGCGGAGACTTTCTGAACTCACATACCCAAATAACTCCAAATAGATTTGCTACTCAGTATTTTTAAGTCATTTGTACATGAATATTTTATAGTGATTTTAAAGAACAGATGTTCTCATATTTTCCCCTCTTGCAAATTTTGAAAATAATCTTTTAAAATGTCTTCAATATTCCAAAGTGCTTAACCTTTGCTCTGAGGTAATTACAGGTAAACATCTTGTTACCCAGTAGGTGGGTTTTTCAAGGATTTCCTAAATCACCTAGGAGTTGTGTTCAAATGTTTCTGGCACCTGGTAGAGTGTACCAAAGAGTAGGGTGAGGATCAACCCAAACGCCCAGTAATGTCACGGACAATAGTTGATTCTTCTTTCATAACTCCCTCGAGACCCAGCTGCACACCAGAAATAAAAGGCAAAGGGTTGAAATCAGCCATAGAGGAAAGACTTGAAGAATCCGGGGGTGACTAGGCTGCAAAAGAAAGACGGAAGACAGGAGAGCTTCTGTCCAAGCTCTGAAATGCTATCAAGAGGAAGAAGGGATTGCGTTGACTGAGTGTGGCCCTGGAGGCTGTAGCCAGGAGACTTGTGAGAAACTGAGGGAAGGTAGATTTTTATTTGTGCTGTTGAAGACCTTCCAATGATGAGAGCTTCGACTTCTCTGCTCTATTGGAGGGGACTGAAATGTTAGCAGGAACTCTTGATGAATGTCATCTTTTCAACTCTATGATTCTGGGGCTCACAAAAGTTGCAATAATGAAGTCAGAATGTGTTATTTCAGATCTGTACATGGGGGAATCATATCTGAATCAGAATCGTAGCTCCAGCTAAGTGACCCTGGGTAAGCTGCTTAGAATCTCTACTGCGAAGTGCTGTGAGACTTGAACAGCATGTGAATAATGCCTGGCATATACCAGGCACTCCGTAAAATGCCCAGTTAAGAAAAAAAACACTAACCCCCTAAACAGCTACATAAATAACATGGCGGTCACCTGGCAGGGGGGCTTTTTCTGAGGTCTGGGCCTTTTTTGATGAACTCACAAACACCTATGGGAGAAATGAGTGGGTTATCCCCAAAGGTTAGTGGGGGTTGAAGAGGTAAGTAGTCTGACTCCTGCAACCTCAGAAAGAGGTTGCAGATTTCACGACCTTTTACAACCTGGGTGGATGTCTGAACCATCATGACCTCTTTTTGAAGGGCTATTTTGGCCTGTAGGGCACTGGGCAAGTAAGGCTTTTCTGCAGGAAATAGCTGCACTAGACAGATGGTGGTGGGATACCTGGTATGGATGGTGGGGAACACTGAGCAGATGGTGGGGGACACTGGGTAGATGGTGAGGGACACTGGATGGATCGTGGGGGACACTGAGTGGACGGTGGGGGTCACTCGATGGAGGTGGGTGGATGATACTGAATGGATGATAGGGGACATTGGATGAATGGTGGCGGACACTGGACAGATGGTGGGGGATTAGTTCCAGTGTCCATCCAAGAGAGCCCAGGGGTCTTACCTGTTCAACAAGATTATCTACATGTATAAGCCCTTGGAGATTTTCATCCAGGGGAGGAGAGGGGTCCATGAGGATAAGATCCTGGACCTTCTGCTTTTGGTGGACGGGGCCATGAAACAGATCTAATTTAATCTGCAGACTAAATAAATATGCCCTTCCTTGCATCCCTAGTGAGTGGATCATTCCTGCTTTCCCCTGGCACTCTCCCATGTCGGCGCCTAGTCCTCCGCGCCTTCTCCACTCAGCCTGGAGTCTCTCAGAACGCTCTCTTCAGACTGCAGGCATCTACCTTGGGGCTACATTTGTGTACTGTTTTTCCCATTGTGTTCTCAATATTTAGGGTGATGAAAACATCAGGGAGGAAACGTCTTGGTTATAATACCAACCATTTATCCTTACATCGTTTAAAAAAGTAAACTGAGTTAAGCACTTTGCCTGATGTCTTTTTGAAATGCAGGGGTCAGAATCTGTAAGATTCTTTCCCATTCAAAAGTCCTGCAATCTTTGATAGAGTTGGGGAGTTTTATTTGGTCATGTTCACAGTCACAGTGACAAAAACAGAACCGCCATGATACATTTGGGTTTTTCCACTTGTATGGCTGCCACTCTCATGTCAATGCTGACTGTGGGAAGAGGGCGTGTTGGTGTGGGAGAGACACAGGTTCCACTCTCATACTCAGAAGGACCTCTGGAGAGGCTGCTTTCTAACCTCAAAGTACTTTAAGATATAAGTTCAGGGTCAGCCCTTACCTCTCAATTTGCCCCTTCTTGGAAGACTTATTCAAATCAAACATTAAAACATTTTAATTGAAGAAGTAATCATCCACAGCGTAATCACTCTGAAAATACTCCTATGGTCCCTTCCATTTCCTACCAGGATCCTCAACATCTTTCTGCGTCAAATAGAGGTAATTGCTTGTGTGATTAATCGAGACAAGGTGTAGACAGTGCCCCTCACCGTTGCTGTGAATGGAGGTTCTTGAATACAGTCAATGGCGGTCTTAGTAGAAGCTATTGCTCTTCTATCTGGGCTCCTACAACTGCTTTTGTTTTGTTTTGTTTACAGCAGTGAGAGGTCAGGACTTCATCCCCGCTCCTATTGCCCTGGAAGGATCCTGAAAGTATATTTTTGGGGAACCCGATTTCCCAACTGTGAACACAATGAATCCAGGGGAACCGTCAATCCAGTGATCCATTTCTTTGGAATGCTACTTGCATGATTTTCCATATTGAATGACATTCCACCAGCAGGGTAAACATACAGGCAAGGTTGAATCCTCTTTTCTTTCCCCTCGGATCAGGACTCTGGGAAAACAGGTGCAGGAAGCAGGTGGGAGCTCTGGTGAGCAGGGTGCCTCTGCCATGCTTATGCTGCTCAGCGGCCCCAGGGGGATGTGGGTGGAAGGAGTGACGGGGCTCTTCGGCTGACGAGGGGTTCACCTCTGTAATATATAGCAGGTCTGCGCAGAAGGGGCATGTTGTGGGGGTGCCCCAGAGCGGTTCTCCCAGAAGCCCTTTCAATCAAGACCAGGAAGAGGCGGTTTCCATGGCAGTGGTTGAGAGTTTCGAGGAGGAACCGCATCACTCTGGAGGTTTGTTTAGAGGTTCAGGGCACAAGGCTTGGCCGCGAAGGAAGAGAACTAATTACGTCTCTGACGAGTGCCATTTGCTCTCCTGGCTAGAGGGGAAAGAGGAGAGGCCTCAGAGAATATCTCTTTGACTCTTTTAGAGAATCGAAGAGTTTCCAGGTTGGCTGAGAAAAATGACAGAAAAGAAAGTAAAAAATGAAGATACTTCCAAAGAGATGAACAGACATCAAAGTTTAGAGAGAGGCAAGTGGAAGAAAGTGGCCATTTTAAAATTTACGTATGTACCCCTCCCCTTACCCCATAACAGGCTTGAAGCAATTTGCAGTACACACAATGCAGAAGGATAAGAGCTCAGTGAAGGGATTTGGGTTTAAAAAGAACTTTTGGAATTCTGGTCAAAAGTGGCAGCCCCTTTAGCATTTTTAGTTCCCCTCCCTGACTAGACGCCCACAGAAAATAAACTAAAAAAAAAAAAAAAAAAAAAAAGGGGGGGGGGAAAANATACAAAACAAGGAAAATCCACAAATTGTGAAGCATACCTATCAAATACTCTGAAATCTGGAGGAAAACAAGAGAGGATTGGAGACTACCTCAGGGCTGGACCAAGAAAGAGACTTTCTAAATGTGAGGATTCCCACCCTGAAAGGAACCTTTGATTAGAATGGCCTGGCCTAGGCTGGGTGGGTCACCAGATTAATAGGAACGTCTCTGTCGAGGACCATCTGCCTCACTGAGAACAACAGCAAAATTGGTGCCAAAGGTGGCAATCACAGGCTCCATCATAACCATTGTCTGAGACCGACTGCTGGTCTGGGGCAACTGGCTGATGTGTAGGATTGGGGGGAATCTGGCGGGGGGAGGTTGAGAAGACCACGTTTGCTGTTTGCCAGAGAGCCTATGACTTAAAGGGCTTTGCTGTGAACAGCATGGGCCAAAAATCCGAAGGGAAAGAAGCATTCAAGTGCAAAGAAAATCACAGATTTAATGAAGGGGGGTTTTGAGACAAGATACCCAAACCAGGTTTCAGACCTCCTCAGCTCACTTCCCTGGCCCTTCCCCGAAGGAAACTCCAATAAACAGCCAATCTCAAGAAAAGTCAGAAAGGAACGCAAAAGAACCCGCAGATAACTTACATATAGATCCTGCAAAGAAAGGAGACATATGACTAATAAGAAAGGCAAAAGCATAAGAGACATCTTCTGTTGGAAATATCCAAGATTATTCACTCTGGTGTGTCTGGTGATGCCAAATTAAAGTATTATTTCTGTTGTGAAAAAAATAGACTTGGTCGTGGACTTGAGTTAGCCAAGTAAATATTTTCTTGGCAGTGTACAACATCAGTGCAAAATGCCTATTTATGCATAGACTATAATTATAGCATTCAATTAACATTCTTAAGTGATTCTTATTTCTGGCCTGGTGGTGGTTGGGACTCGGGAGATAGGAGTTCTGCCTGGCATCTTTGCCTGGAAACCACTGACTGATATTCGAGTATGGAGATTTGATGTGGACATAGTAGCAGAGAAGACAGAGGAGAAGTATGAGCTGTGCCAAGTTCACATCTCAACATGTTGCTACTTGTTGTCCAATCTTTGGAGTGAAATGGATCTTACTAAGGTTAAAAAAAAAAGAGGCCCAGTTTCCAATCCAATAGACACTTTTCAATATTAGTTTACTTGACTTATTTCTGGAGAATGCAGGGTTTCGACCATCCTTTTCTTTTCCAGAGGATTAGAAAGGCAAGCATAGAAGGAAAGGTATATGCAGAGACTATAGTATGCTTTTCCTGTATGCAGGAGAGCAGTGGCTATAGAATGCCTGTTATGAACGAGAAGGCTACCCTGCCTCACTCGAACTTTGTGGTGACCTGGCAAGGCAAGGATCCTATTTTTCACTAGCTTCCCGCCCCAGGAAGTGGCAGAGTGAAGGCTTGAATCTTCTCTGGGATTCAGCACCTTTACACTGGGAGGCCATTTGCCCAATGGGTGCTCGGGACACCGAGATGAATTCATTAGGTCCTTATCTTCCACGAGTCACAATCTCTTGTGGGTTGCAGAGTAAACTGAGCTATGACAAATGACAGGACAGCTCCTAAGGGCAGAAAAGGGAGAAAGTCTGTGACTCAGGAAGGGGCCTCCTTGGAAAAGGTGACATGGAACTAGACTTCAGGGTTGATGAAGTCATTGTTAATCTAAGGGGAAGGCAGCTCTGAATGAAGGAAGTATGTGAGGGGGAGACGAGTGCATGGAGCAGTGAGAGTAAATCTTGGGGAAATGGAAGAGACCAGGCAAAACACCCACACTCCCGCACACCTCTGGGGGGCACGCTTCCAGGACTGTAAGGAAAGTTTGCTGAGAAGGGCCTGAGGTGCCTGAGCAGGAGAGCGGGCAGGGCTTTGGCAGGTTCTACAATATTCCTGGGTGCTCTGGCAGGGAACCCCATGGGGGTGGTTCAGAGAGGAGGTAGGGATTGCTGCTCTTTATGGCAGAAGAAACTCCTTACTGAGGGAGGCATAACATGGCTTTGCACCTGTATCTAAGGTCGCACATTTGATGATGGCACTTCCCTGATCTCCACAAGTAGGACTGAGAAGCAAAACAGTCATACTAGTGTTGCTATTCAGTGAGCCTCAGTTTCACCATCTGTAACCGAGGACATATCAAAATTCCTCCATCATTCTTATCTCTGTGACTGAGCCTGCACATACAGTATACGCTTTGCAAGTTTAAATACAATCATTATTTATCAGAGTGATTCCTGTTCCAAATCCAACACTTCTTCCCCTAGTCAACAATGGCCTCTTATGGCAAAGCAAACAAGCAAACAAGGACACAGATTTAAATTTCACTTGAAGAACATCTTAAAATTTGCCAATTTCATTCTTTCTCTTTGACCATGCTTTCTCATGCCATCTCATCCCATGGTTTTGCACACGTTCCTTCACTCTGAAACATCCTTTCTTGTTATTTCTCCAACTGACTTATTCTTCAACACTCAGCTCGGCTGTCACCTCTGCCCCTGTCTCTGGTCTACGTGTCCCTTCTATGACACCCCTCCCTCATGGTGTACCTTCAACCCAGATTACAACCATCTGGACATCCTTCTTCCTTGATAGACTATGAGCCCTTGAGCCCCTGTTTTATTTCTCTTTACCTAGCCCCTAGTCAGTAAGCTGGACTGAATGTTTGTTGAAAGATTGTCTTGAAGCAGCATCCATAAAATATTGGAGGAAAATGCATTTTTTAACCACTTGGCTTGAGTTATTGTGTACTCAAGAGAGAGAAAGAGAGAGAGAGAGAGAGAAGTTCTAAAATTAGATAAACCCTCATGATTCATTAATTTAAACAATTTTCCCCTTGAGGACTCCTCTATCTGGCATTGTTCCAGGCTCTGGGATACTAAGGGGCGTAAGAGAGTTTCTGCATCAACACCAACTGAATCTGATGTCAGACCTCCACATCAGGTATTCAGAGGGTGAAGCTGCCAATGTTTCACGGGGGCTGTGGGGTGCTGGGATTATCTTCTTATACCTGACACCTACCTGTAGCTGCCCTCTGATGCTGGTATTATAAACAGTTGGTCTAGTGATCAGATAAGGAAGCACAGCACTGTTGGGTTGGGGCCCCCACAGTAGATGTAGAAATAGAGGTGGAAAGAGCAGCAGCCATCCAGGGAGCAAGAGACTAGGATCTTGTGTAAAGTTTTCCATCAAAGGTTGCCTGACCTCGGGCAACTTTCTCCCTCTCCTTTGAGAGAGAGCTTTCAAACTTTTGTTAAGTTTCTGCTTACACAAAAAAAGAGTGGGATGAGATAATCTCTAAGGTTCCTTCCAGAAAGCTTGGATCTATGACAGCTTGAAGCAGGCTCTTAAATCCATCAGCAGGAGCACTTTGATTGGGAAGATACCCCACAGCCCACAAATTGGGCCTTCCCTCTTCCCAGCTGTGTGATTGGCGTCTCACCAATATGGTCACAGCATCTGGTTTAGAGAACCAGCACACTGACTCGCAACAGTCAGAGCCTTACTGCCCATGGGTTAGAGCCATCTTAATGTCTAAATGGAAGTCCGTGAACTAGATCAACCAAGTGACCTCAGAATGGAGGGAGTGGAATTCTGAGCACAGGGAGGTGAGTCTGTTTGTTTTTCTAATTCTAATTAGAGAAAGGAAAAGAGTGTCAGGAGTCTTTAGTGATTCACATCTTAATAGCCTGGTTATAATTTATTAATCCCTTTCATCAAATTTTCAGCATCTCTTTCCCCAGGAGTCTAAGACTGACTCAAATGTATTTATTGTTTCTAGGTGGGGTGTCATTAAATATTTGGCACCTCTTAAAGCTGGTTGGGAAGCTGGATTATATATTATGTGAAGGCACAACTTCTGAAGGGAAAGGCATGAACTGATGAAACATTTTTTAGGCAGAATGAGTGATATATGCAGATACACATATGTTTATTTTTTAAAATATTAATGACTTCATATTTATCTCCAATACTTACAATGCAGGTTTGGCATTTCACTTTTTCCTGTACTTTCCTTTCACCAACAAATTCAGTGGTTTTCCTTAAAGTGAAATATCAGCTGAATAGTAAATGCATCACGCTTTTTAAAAATTTGATATATGTATACGTTGTAAGATGATTACCACAATAGAGTTAGTTAACACGTCCATCATCTTGGGTAGTCACCATCTGTATATGTGTGTGCGTGCATGTGGTGAGATCTAGTACTCACCAAATTTAATACTCAGTAAATTTCAAGTATATAATACAGTGTTGTCACCTCTAGTCACCATGCCTCTATTAGATCCTCAGAACTTGTTTGTCTTATAACTGAAAGTTTGTCCCTATTGACCAACACCTCCCCTTTTGCCCCCACCGGCCAGTCCCTGGCATTTATCATTCTACTTTCTGATTCTACGAGTTCACCTTTTTTAGATTCCACATCTAAGTGAGGTCATACAGTATTTATCTTTCTCTGTCTGACTTATTTCACTTAGCATAATGCCCTCAAGTATCACCCATGTTGTCACAAATGGTAGGATTTCCTTTTTTTTATGAATGAATAGTTCCATTATATGTGCATCTGTATACATACACATAGGTACCATGTAGACACCACATGTGTACATATCTGCATACATACACATGCGTATATGCATCTATATGCTCATATACACAGCTATCTATACAGACATCTATAGCTGTATGTGTATATATGCCCATCTGTAGACCTATACATCTCTGTATACATTTCCTATCTCTCTCCAGATGTGTTCGTATGTGTGCTGTGATGAATATGAGAATGTAGACAGTCTCTTCAAGAGAGTGATGTTTGTTTCTTTCCTATATATTCCCGGAAGTGGGATTACTGGATCATGATGGTTCTATTTTTAATTTCTACAGGAACCTCCATACTGTTTCCCACAGTGGCTCTTCCAGTTCACGTAACCACCAACAGTGTACAAAGGTTCTCTGTTCTCCACGTTCTTGCTGACGCTTATTATCTCTTGTCTCTTCGATGGTAACCATTCTATCAGGCCTGAGGTGATATCTCATTGTGGTTTTCTGATGATTAGTGATATTGAGCATCTTTCACGTACCTGTGAGCCATTTAGATGTCTTTTCGGAGAAACAGCTCTTCAGTTCCTTTGCCCGTTAAAAAAAATATTTGGGTTTTTTGCTATTGAGTTGTATGGATTCCTTATGTATTTTGGATATTAACCTTTTATTGGATAGAGGTTTACAAACCTTTTCTCTCATTCTGTGGGGTCGCCCTTTCAGTCTGTTGATTTTTCTATTGCTCTGCAGAAGCCTTTTAGTTTCATGTGGTGTCGTTTGTTTACGTCGTTTGTTTACGTCGTTTGTTTACGTCGTTTGTTTACGTCGTTTGTTTACGTCGTTTGTTTACTCTTGCTTTTGTTGCTTGTGCTTTGGGTCACATCTTAAAAACCATGGCCAGGACCATTGTCAAGGAGTTTTTCCCATTTGCTTTTTTTCTAAGAGTTTTATGGTTTCTTACACTTAAGTCTTTGATCCGTTTTGAGTTGATTTTTGTGAGTGGTGTAAGAAAGGGATCCAATTTCATTCTTTTGCATGTGAATATCCAGTTTTTCCCTATTGTGTATTTTTGGTACTCTTATCAAATATTAGTTGGCCATATATGCATGGGTTTACTTCAGGTCATACAGTATTGGTATGTTCTCTTGGTGTGTGTCTGCTTTTATGCTAGTACCATACCATTTTGATTACTGTAGCTTTGTAATATAATTAAAATCAAAAAGTGTGATGCCTCCCGCTTTATTTTTCTTTCTCAAGAGTATTTTAGCTATTTGGGGTCTTCTGTTATTTCACATTAATTTTAGGATTACTTTTTCCGTTTCTATGAAACATGCCATTGAAATAATGATAGACATTGCTTTGAATCTATAGATCAGTTTGGGCAGTATGGACATTTTAGCAATATTAATTCTCCCAATCCATAAGCATGGCATATTTTCCCATTCGTTTGTGTCTTTTTCACTTTTTTCCCCATAATTGTCTAATAGTTTTCAGTGCATAGATCTTTCACTTCGATGGTTAAGTTTATTCATAAGTATTTCCTTACTACAAATTTCTCCTTTGTGGTTACCATAAGACTTACATATAATATCTTATAGTTATAACATCCTGTTTTAAGTTAATAACAACTTATCTTCAATTGCATACAAAAGCTATACTTTTATTTCTCTTGGTCTTTAGTTACTTCAGTTACTTCTCTGTCTCCCTCACATTTTAGGTTCTTGGTGTTAAAATTTACATCTTATTTATATTGTGTATCCAATAACAAATTATTGTAGTTATAGTTGTTTTTAATGTGTTTACATTGTGGTTTGAAAGTTTGAAAGTGATTTACATATCTCCATTAAACTATTAGACAATTCTGACTTCATTTATATATTTACCTTTACCAGTAAAAATATTTAAAAATGCATTCATATATTGTTAGTGTCTTTTCATTTCACCCTGAAGAATTCCCTTTAGCTCGTCTTATAAGACCAGTCTGGTGATGATGAACTCCCTTAGCTTTTGTTTGTCATTTTTTTTTCATTCCGTTCTTTTCATTTACAATGCACCAAAATATGTGGCAACATTGTTAAGGGTCTATCATTACCACAGAACAGGAAAGGACCTCAGGAGTCATTTTAAAGATCTGTAATTTGGAGCCTGGAGTGGTGAAATGAATCAAAACCATAATTCTAAAGATGGAAAGGGACCTAATAGATCTATCCTCTTTTGAGACTGTAAACTCTTCTACAACATTTCCACTAAAAGTTGACTGCTCTTGCCAGTTCCCCTCCAGAGACAGAGAGCTGACAATCTTCAGAGGTAACCTTTCTGTCATGGAGATCTTGACCATTAGGAAGTTCCTCTTCAGTCAGTTGAAATATTCCTCCCTCTACTTTCTCCTCTGTGGTCTTCAGTCTGTCCTGAAAACATCCCTCGACCTTAGTGAACAATGACAGAACTGGATGCTGGGTGAATCTAGAATTGGAAGAATCCTAAGACAGAAGCAGCCAAGCCTGACACAAATTCGAGCAACCCCATGTACATATACCCCATTTGGGATAGCTCTCTGGAAAGAGTGAAACATTTACTATTCATATGGCTTGTCCTGATTAGGAAAAGGAATCCTTTCACATGGTCTAATTTGGCTTATTAGAATTCTATAACAGATTTTAGTACTAAAGCCTTAGTTAATAATGTCTATTTTGGTACTTTTGAACATATATATCTCCTTTGGACTCCTTATGAGGAGGAAAGCGACTGGGAATTTAGACAGAATTTAGGTTATACCTGGTTCTCTTGGCCGAATCCCATTTTCACATCATTTCTCAAACTTATGACTTCTGATAAGGTGAATATCGACACTGTATACCCATTGGCTCACGCAAATTATTCTTTTAGTTCACACAATGCATCCTTAAGCTCACACTACACATTCTCAGACTCCTTTTCTGGCTGCCTGATGCCTCATTGACCCCATCTCCTGGTGTCATCGATGTCTTAGGGCCTTCCACTTTTGAGTTCCTCCCTTTCTTGCAAAAGTAGACACCCATTAAAATCTTTGAGTCAACATCTATTTACATAGTTTAGGGCCTGACCAGCACCCCCAGATTTCTTGTCTACCAAAGTTTTCCATAGAGAATAGGGCCTTCAGCATTTTTATTGGTGTATCTTGAAAGTATACACAGTCATAATATAGCCTTTTTACTTTCCTACCAACAGGCAGCTTATAAACCTAACTGACCCAAACCTACAAATCCCATGTGTACAGTTATTCAATAATGTAAACCACTTCCTTCTCAAAACCTTTCTCATCCACACTGTCACATTGTAGTGGCAAGATTACTACTTTCATAGAAGGAGCTAGGACACATACCTCTTGTTCAGCTTCTAGCCATCCTGAGAACAGATTGCCAGAGGGCCTCAAGGTTTCCCAAATGGTTGGATACACCACATCTGGAGTCTGTGAACATCTCACATCCAACTCACTGATTAGCAAGTATTTTGTGGGGAAGCTCACCCTAGACCTCTAGAATATTTTTAAAGAAAGAGATAATGAAAACCTCTCAAAGTACAAATCCTAGGAAGCAAGGTGACTGACATAAAACTTTCCATTATGTTTGAAACCATTCATTTGAACAATAAGGTATAGGATGGAATTTGTGTTGAATTTCTTACTAATGGGTCTTTGGAGGAGATACGCACTGCCTGCTGTTGTCCAGATATTTTCTCAAGAGAATTACCGGTCACCACAGTACATATTACTTTGGCCAAAAATAAAATCAGATGAAGAAAAATTTGGTCTTCAAGTGACATTAGTCATTATTATAATAATATTAGTAATAGCTAACTATAGAAGAGCTAGTTGAATTGTAGGCACTTTTATGCATTATCTTGGATCCTTACATCTCCAGGAAAATGTGTATTATTGGTAGTAGTGATAAGATGGCAAAATGTTTGGCTGAGATCTCAAATCCATGAGTCCTTGATCAGCCTCCTTCATTGTCTGACACCAGTCCTGCTAGCTCTATGGCAATGAACACATGGACAATGCTAACCAGAGGAAAACTCTTTATAACTATAGAGAAAGGTGTGGCATTGAGTCTTCCACTTTAGGGAGAAAGGCTAGACCAGGTCTGAATCATAAGGACCAACTCTATGCTCCAGGATGGACTAAGGCCTACATGAGAAACCATCCTAGCTCATTCTGAGAGCTATCATTCCCATGAGCAGAACATAGGAAGGACACATCCAAGAGAAAAAGCATGAAGGGAAATAGAGAGTTTTCCCAAGATTAGTGCAATAGCCTTCAATCTCCCACCCTACCCGCCCTTACAGGAGTAATGGTAGAAGAGAGAAATCTCATAAGGTAGGGGAGTCCTTCTTAGCCAACTAGAGTAACAGACGTAATCAGTCCAAAAAGGAAAATGGATCCACTAGGGGATGCCATGAGGAAAGAAAAATTTTTTAAATCCTTTCTTCCTCCTATTGAAAGCTCCTCTTGTTAGTACAAAAATGGCAAAGCACGGAGATGAGTACAGATACTCTCAGCTCCTGAACCATGGCCAACATCCCAAATCAATGATGGCCCTCATTCTTGCCAAACCTAAATTTTTTCTCAACATGATGCCCTAAACAGCTCTATTAGATGACTGGAATTGGCAAGGATTTAAAATCCTTTTACCATCATTATCTTAGCACCCCAGCAGAACACTGCCTATCACCCATGTCAGAAAACTCGTGCTTAAGGGTAGAGTATGTGGGAGGTGCTTTAGCTTTCCTCCCTAGAAGTTGGAATCTGTAGCCAACATATCCCCATATTCTGATCTATTTTTTGATTCAGGGATGTGGCCTTGGGCCACAAAGATTGAGCGTATCAGAAAAGTCTCACTCACAGGGTGTCTGGGTGGCTCATACAATTAAGCACCTGCCTTCAGCTCAAGTCATGATCCCAGGGTTCTGGGATCGAGTCCCACATCGGGCTCCTTGCTTAGCAGGGAGCCTGCTTCTCCCTCTGCCAGCCACTCCCCTTGCTTGTACTCTTGCTCTCTCTCTTTCTGGGAAATAAATAAATAAAACCTTTAACGAAAGAAAGAAAGAAAAGAGAAAGAAAGAAAGAAAGAAAGAAAGAAAGAAAGAAAGAAAGAAAGAAATAAGGAAAAAGAAAGAAAGAAGAGAAAAGTCTTGCTCAACTCTTCATGAGGCCTCTTCTCTTATGTTTAGACCTAGAGTCAGTGAATGGGCAGCTCAGCCTATTTTCTTCATGGTTAACTGATACTTAGGCCACCTAATCTCACCTCTTCTAACTTCCATCTAGAAATATGCTTACCCACTTCATATAACCAAGTTCACCAGACAGGGTTTATACAATGTGCACCAGAGAATGAAGTAAGTCTCACAAAAATAAAAGGAACATACAAACACCCCGGATAAACACTAAAGTGGATAGGAAGTCAGGACAACAGGCATAAAGTGGGACTTTATTCAGTGAATCTGGATGTAAGGCCACCTTCGTCAATAGTATCTATAAAGAGTGCCTGATAATAGTCCCATACCCACAGAATGTAGGAATCACAAGCATACCTTAGGATCAATATGACTTCACATTTACACCTCAGCCTAATATCTAGACATGATGCAGATTAAGTAACTCTCTGGCCCCATTTTCTTACTTCCCAAATGAAAAATACTCTGGAATCTTTTTAAAAAAAAAACAGATATGGTATGTGAAACCTCTCCCCCATAGGGAAAACAGGGGTCTCCCAGAAATGGAGATAAGATGAAGCTAATCCTGGCCATTTAGATGCTCCTCAATCCCTAGAAGTGGGCTCTAGGGAGGAGTTTTTAAATTCCATTTAACTCCAGGTTGTTATCTTTCGGAAACTGATATATGTGTTTGGCATACGGCTTTGAGATTAGTCTGTATTTTCCAGTTGCTGCATGTGAGTCTTAGTGCAACATTTTGTCTTGTTGACCCTTTGGAACTTTGGAAAAGTAGAACACATAAGAGAGCTAGTATTGAATGGACCCACTGAGGGGTGTGTGTGGAAGTTGCTGCAGTAGATGATGCCATTTGTAGCTACCAAGGAAGAGACCCATTTTCCATCCCAGCTCCTTCAGCTCCCATGGCTCCTACTGCTGGGATCAAGCCGAATAAGAAGAAAGAAGGTGCACGTGCACTCCTCTGTTTACTGTAGCATTATTTATGATGGTCAAATTATGGAAGCAGCCCTAGTGTCCATCAATAGATGAATGGATAAAGAAGATATGGTATATATACCCAAGGGAATATTAGCCATAAAAAAGAATGAAATTTTGCCATTTGCAATAACATGGGTGGAGTTAAGAGTATAATGCTAAGTGAAATAAGTCAGTCAGAGAAAGACAAATTCCATATGATTTCACTCATATGTAGAATTTAAGAAACAAAACTTATGAGCAAAGGGGAAAAAAAAAAGAGAGACAAACCAAGAAACAGACTTAACTACAGGGAACAAATCGATGGCTACTGGAGGAGAAGTGCATAGTTCTCTATGAGGAAAAGAGGTGGAAAGAGGTGATGGGGATTAAGGAGGAAAAGAAAGAGGAAAGAGGTGATGGGGATTAAGAGTACGCTTATCATGATGAGCACTGAGTAGTGTACAGAATTGTCGAATCACTATACTGTACACCTGAAACTAATATAACGCTCTATGTTAACTGTACTGGAATTAAAATAAAAAACTTAATTAAAAAAATACTAAAAAAAAAAAGAAGATGCAAAGTGACCTTCTAACATAATTTGAGAATTTGAGAAATTTTTTCTCGGTGGCAAAGTGGGTACTGATGTAAATGGGAGAGTTTATATTCTAAGAACTTGACAGCATGGTGGCAAACGTGGGTGCTTCTGTTGCAGTGACGGCTTGTTGTTCTTGGATGTCCATTATATAATCTTCAGCTTGTTAGCCTTGTGGTGAATATGAAAGAACACAACTTTCCATCCGTAGCATAGAGAACGTGGGCAGCATGGAAGAGGCATTTGTGAAGCCCTTGGGAGCATGAACTCCCATCTCAGTGGTCTCATAAAGGAACGAGTGGGACGTGGTTGTAGCAGAAAGGATTAGAGATATAGCACTGCCAAGATACTACTAGGTTTTTCTGATAATTTATGATTTTCCCTCTAGCTGGGGACATCTATGCCTCTGGTGGGTCTGGTCATTGAGCCCACTGGACTAACTGGAGATAAACCAAAAGGACGGCCTCTAGAGGGCGCAGTAGGTCTCACCTCTGGTGAACAAGTCAAGGGCATGCTTGGATCATAGTTCTCCATGAGAGGCAGGTTGAAAAATTCTGGTGTTTGAGTAGCAGGTTGAAAAATTCTGGTGTTTGAGTAGCAGGTTCTACTTAGACCCACCCCCCTTTGCATCTTCTGTTTTGAGAATCCTACTTTGGGCCTTCTCATCTCCCAAATAAAGAGTGACTGGGAAGCCAGCCACCATTTGCTCTTGAAAGGCCAGGGGAAACAAAGTGTGGCATGTGTAGTTAAAAAAAAGGGGGGGTAGGTGAACTATGCAGGCTGTCCTAAACTTCAGGGAGTGGCTAGCTTGTCCTGCTCCAGAATTAGGGCAGACCAAAGTGTACCTTACAGGGCAGTTAGCCTGCTTCTGACCAAGGATTTAAGTTAGGTGGAATTTCAGGCTCACATATCATCTACCCCAAACTACCAAGACGTTTCTTAGGTTTTGGGGCCATGGTTTGTAATGAAAGGGGTGGGCATCTGCCTGCTGTAAAGGACCTCACAGATCCAAGAAAGCAGCTACACCAGATGCAAGGGTCCAGCAGAGCCTGAGTGGCTTAGTTGGTTGAGTGTCAGGGTCTTGATTTTGGCTCAGGTCATGATCTCATGGGACATGGGATCAAACCCCTGCATCAGGCTCCATGCTCAGTGGGGTGCCTGCTTGAGGATTCTCTCTCTCCCTCTCCCTCTGCTCTTCTGCATGCTCTCTCTCAAAAAAGTAAAATAAATCTTTTAAAAAATCTTAAAGCAAGCAAACAAAAGCTCCAGAGGTCCTATCCTGGTTTCTTACAGACACAACTGACTATTATCATCTCTAGTATACAGATGAGGCCATATGGCTCAGAAGTAGCAGAAGCAGGCTTGACCCTTCCTGCCAACTCTTTTTCCCACTGCTCCCCTGGTGTGGGAGTCAGGACACATGCATTTCAGCCCCCCTCCACCACCTTCTGAGGGACACTAGGAAAACTCGCTCTCTCTCTGTTTTTCTGAGTCTCAGTTCCCTCATCTGATAAATGTATGGCTCACACTAGGCCTTCTTCAAATCTGACATTTAATGATTTGCTACATCATTACAGCTTTTACTGTTTTGATTGGAGAACTTGGCATTTTAATCTTCTTTAAAAAAAAAAAAGGCATCAAGTCAGGAATTCAAGCCTGTAGCCAATAAAATTTCCGCCTCCGTTATGAGAAACAATCCCCAGAATCCCAAGGAAACCGAAGTCCAGGATTTCCCCTGGGGGAGGACTCTGCATGTGCATAACTTATTTTGCCTTGTAAAAAACAAAACTCTTGTGACGTCCTTC
The DNA here is from genome assembly GCA_002007465.1 of Ailurus styani. Classification (NCBI taxonomy): domain Eukaryota; kingdom Metazoa; phylum Chordata; class Mammalia; order Carnivora; family Ailuridae; genus Ailurus; species Ailurus styani. Next base: position 3,366,465 of record LNAC01000163.1, on the reverse strand, counting down.
CCCCCAGTAAAGTCAATGACTTTCAACTTCCCTTCCCTTTCCTAGTCTTCTCTGCGTCTGAGGCAAATTAAAGCAGGAGCATTTAATCTTCTCCCCAGATGTTTTGATCACAGAAGGGCCACATATGTGCACACATTCCTGGATATTTTTAGATATTTATAGGCTCCAAAGTTCGAACCTGCTTTCTCACCCTGCACTTTGTGGCCACTGTGAGTCGCTCTTGCCAGAGCAGCTGAGGCAGGGCTGCTGGGACGGGGTCTGGCACAGGGAGGCTCCCAGAGCCTCTCCGCTCAGCCACACTCCCAGAAGTTGTGCTGAGCCATCCTTGCAGGTTGGAAGGCTGCAGGCCCTGAGGACTCTCCGGTCACCAGGAGGAAACAAACCACTGCCATTTAAGAAGTATAGGTTCCATGGACTCCCCCGTGGAGGGTTCTGGCTGCAAGTCCCCTGAAGACATCCCAAAACCCTAATAAAGAGGTAATGAGGTAGAGTAGGTAGAAGATCAGGAGATGGGCCTCTGGCTGGCTATAGGACCAATTACTTTTCTTTACTGGGCCTTAGTTTCTCTATCTGCAGAATGGGATGCATCATACTCATTGCACAGAGGTCTGCAAATGATGGTCTGCAGGTTGGCTGCTTGTTTTTGTGAATATGGTTATATTGGCACAAAGTCAGTCCCATCTGTTCATGTATTATCTGTGGTCAAGCTGACTAGTTGCAACAGAAACCACATGGCCCACACATCTGAAATAGTGACTCTCTGGCCCTTTAAGAAATACCCTGCTGTCCCCTGATGAAACAGGCTGCATTCACCACTCTGGGATATGCCAAAGTCATCCTACTGCCAACAGCTGGGACTCTCCTTTCTCTGGAGGGAGGGGTAATAGAAGTTAATGTCCCCAGGATCAGCAATCGGCCAATGACAGTTGGAAGTTGGGGGTACCTATCCCTGCTTCCTGACTGAGAAGGTGGGAAAATCCTGTGATGTGTTTCATATTGTCACCTAAATGTCCCCAGTAGGATTGCACCCCAGATACCCACACCTGTAGCCTTCTCATCACCATGACCCCATATCAGCTACCTTCCTTTCCTTGTCCCCTCTCCACTCTCCTACTGGTGTTGCCTGGGTTCCATTCTCCCAGAAACTCTACCACTCAAATCTTTGACTCAGAGTTGGCTTCTTGGAGTGTGCAGCCTAAGTCAGGACTTAAGTCCTGTCCATCTTCTTTTTTTTTTTTTCTCCCTTGGCTGGCATCCTACTGCTGACTTCTGGGCCTAGATGAAATGCCAAAAGATAGGCTGTGGGCTGTTTTCCCAATGACCACCATAGTGCTGGATGACTCTCCCTGGAGTATAAGGGGAGTTTGTTCTCCATGGGGTGGACCTTGACCATAGGAGAAAAACTGACAGGCACAGGTCCCCCACTTTCCTCTTCCTTGGGCTTCTGTCAAGTGTGGCTTCTCTCTGCATATCTTCTGGGGAAATTCTGTGTGCTGAGAAAGCATGCCTGCCAAGAGACCTACTGTGTTTCTTTGGTGCCTTGTTGAGTAGTTGTGTGGTAGATAACCCATGCATCTTCCCTTATGTCACTTCCTAGTTTTTTCCTGTTTGTGCTTCCCAAGTAAAGTCTCAGTACTATAATCCTTGCCTCAGGCTCTGCTTTCCAGGGGCCCTGAGCCAAGGCATGGTATTGATTTAAATAGCTCTAAGGACTCTTTCAGTTCTGAAAGACTAGACTTGTACTAAATTCCATTCTTTACATACCTAGGGATAAAAAAATTTGTGTATCAACTGTACTGTATACAAAGAGCCATTTAATTCCCATAGAGGCTAGTTTCTGAGGTATGTCAGGGGTCTTGATGGTTACAATTCAAATCAGACCAACAGAAGATGTTATAATAATAATAATGTATAATATTTTTAAAGTTCTATATGCTAGTTTTTAAGTATTTGATCCTCATTTAAACCATATTGGGTTCTATTGTTACCCTTCTTTTTCACAAGAGGAAAATGAAGTTCAGAGAGGATAAGCCACCTTATCCTAAGTTGCACAGCAAGAGGCCAAGCTGGGATGGGAAACCAGGACTCACAGATTCCAAAGGTTATGCTCAAAATTGTGTGCTTTACTATGTCTACTCTAAACAAATACAATACCCTTTCAAAGCTTTTTCTTTGCATAGACATTCCACCAGTGAAGATACATGGATGGAAGAGAAGCACATGAACAGAAGCTCAACATCATTAGTCATTAGGAAAATTAAAACCATAGTGACTATCACTACACCCCCACTAGAATGGCTTAATTAAAAAGATGGACCATACGGAGTGTTGGTGGGGATGTGGAGGAACAGGATTCCCATAGGCCACCGGTGGGAAGGTAGAGGGGCACAACTAATTTGGAAAAGAGTTTGGCAGCTTCTTAAAAAGTGAAACATAAATTGACCATATGACTGAGCCAGTCCACTTCTAAGTATTTACCCAAGAAAAATGAAGACATATGCTCACACAGAGACTTGTCTATAAATGCTCATGGTTGCTTTATTTTAAATAGCCTTAAACTGAAAACAATCCAAATGTCCATCGGCAGGTGTATGGATAAACAAATTGTGGTAATCTACCCATAAAATGGAATACCACTCAGTGATAAAAAGGAATGGACTTTTGATACATGCAACAACGTGGACAAATCTCAAAATAACTATGAAAGAAGCCAGAGAGGGACACTTGGGTGGCTCAGTCAGTTAAGTGTCTGCCTTCGGTTCAGGTCATGATCCCATGGTCCCAGGATCAAGTCCCACATTGGGATCCCTGCTCTGCTGAGAGGCTGCTTCTCCCTCTGCCTGCTACTCCCCCTGCTTGTGCCCTCTCTCTCTGTCAAACAAATAAATAAAATCTTAAAAAAAAAAAAACCAAGAAGCCAGATAAAAATGAGTACATACTGTGTGATACCATTTACATAAGTTCTAGAAAATGTAGTAATAGCAACAGAAAGTAGGTCTGTGGTGCCTGTGTGTGGGCAAGAAATCTTTTAGGGGCAGTGGATACGTTCATGGTCTCAGTTATGATGGTTTCATGGGAGTCTACATATGTCAACTCTCATCACATCGTATGGTTTAAATATATGCCATTTATTGTAGGTCAATTATATCGCCAAGCTGCAGAGAAGAAAAACAAATTCTATGGATAACTGAACACACAAGACGTGGCTTTGGAGAAATGCTTTTTTTAAATTGGCTTTTGGGATTGTCCACAGAAATCAAACCAATGGTGACAGAGTGAGCTGACTGATCTTGTCTTGGCTGACTCGACATGGCACAGCCCAAAGACAGAGGGTGGGGATGCAGTACCTGGCAATTTGGTGACAGACCCTTCCCCTCCTTGAGCCTCGACGTCCTCATCTATAAAATGGGAGTGTCTTCGGTTGCCTTGCATTCTCCATGAAACTGATTTGAGGAAAAGTGACCTTGCTTTCAAGTGTGAAAGACCAAACTTCCTCATCCATATACCATGCCCCCTGCCAAGTACTTGGTGGCAATGCTAGGCCTGGGGGCCATCAGCCCACCCTGGGGAGTGTGCTGGGAGCTTACAGCCTCCACCTTGAGAATCAGCACAGATCATCTCCCTTTTAGTCTCTCAGGCTGACTGCTCCTTTGTGACTTTGTTCCCAGACCCTGTTCGGCTGGTCCGTTAGGACTCATTTCATGCCCCTGCCTCCCAGCCGCTTTTGATGGCTCAGTCGTCCTCACATCTCCCTGTGCACATTCTCCAGCCCCCCATGTATCTTCTGCCGTTGGGGACAATAGGCTGGACCCACCCACGCACCCAAGGTCGAGGAGAGAGGGGCTCCCACTGTTTAAGACCTCCCCAGACCCTGGGGAGACAGCCCCGCCATCAAGGGAACCCACAGGCTGGTGGGAGAAACAGACACACAGGCCTACTGCGCCAGCGCCTCTCCTGTGTGATGCTGGGTGGTAGAGGAGTCCTGTGTCGCTCCAGGGATAGCGGGGGTGGGGGTGGGGGTGAAGGACAGCAACGGGCGGGGGACTCAGATGAGGAAGTGGCCCGGCTGGACCCAGAAGAGTGGACAGCAACGGGCAGGGGACTTAGATGAGGAAGTGGCCCGGCTGGACCCAGAAGAGTGGGTGAGTTCTTCTCGGGTGGAAGGCAGCATTTCAGACACAGGATGTGGGATCCCCTTCCTCAAGGGAAAGGTCTTGGTGTATTGGGACACTGTGAACGGTTGGGTGTCACCCAAACCCAGCAAGTGAGGCTAAAGGGTAGACCGGGTCCGGACTCGGGAAGGAAGGCTTGCCACGTGTGCCAAGAGGTTTGGTTCCAGATCTGTGGGAACTGGGCAAGTGCTGAAGGACTCTGAGCCCGAGAGGGACAGTCACAACGTACTCCGGGGGGCAGAAGGGTTCCTTTGGGGGACCCCGCCCCGATTCTCCCTGGGAGGGTTGGCTTCTCTCTATCGCATCGCAGGGTTTTTGACTGAGGCACTATTGACGTTGGGGGTTAGGGGTGGCTGCTCAGCGTCTCCTCGGAGGACAGTCATTGACAGCCTCTCTGGCCTCCAGACTTGGCCCTGGGGGGGCAAATGGCTCTTTATTGAGAACCACCACTCTCAAGTTTTTTCCTTGGTGGTTTGTTTGTTTTCGAGTCTGTGTACAGATAGCCTTGCCTGTATTTGCCCTCTTCCCTCCTTCTGAAGCCTGGCTGCTAACACCTGGCTTCCAGCCCTTCCACTAGGAACGCGGGTGGATGTTGTTCTTGGCTCCTTGCACGGCCTTGTTTCGGGGGGCCCAAGCTCCCCGTTCACGGGAGCTCTGGCTGGGGCTGCCTGCAGGAGCCAGCTGCCAACAGCTCCATCCACTTCTGTCTCCCGACAGTAGGGCACCGACTTCTCGGTGCGGCACCCCACGTGGTGTCGAGGGGACTCCTGGATGGGTTCCCACCTCGAGGTCGGCAAGGCCCAAAACCGTCCAAGCCTGTTGGCCCCAAAACCTCTGTCCCTCAGTCCCTTCGTCTGCCAAGCTTCCAGCCTGGAGGGATGAGGGAAGCCTGCCAGGGAGAGGGCACCAGGCTGGGGACAGAGGGCTGGTGGTGGCAGCTGGAGGCCATGTGACCGCTGGAGGCTATGTGTGTCACAGGGCAGAGCTGGGCCGCTGGCTCATTCCTGTGCTCAATCTGAGAAGGCCTCACATGACTCCTCTGTGGGAGCCTGCGCGTGGGGGCGGGAGGGGAGGTGGGAGGGAGGGGGAAGTGATTTTAGGATCCACGCTGGAAATACAAAATACGTTTGTGAATCACAAGCAGATACTCATCATATGACCCCCTGGCTTTGCCAATGCAAAAATCAGGTTAAGGGCACAAAACATGCATCCCACGGCCTGCACAGAGCAGGGAGCCGAGAGGGGCACTAGGGTTAGAGGAGGAGGTGAGGGAGGGAGCCAGCACGGTGTCAGCAAAAGCAGAACACAAGCCAGTCCCCAATTCTGGGTCTTTCCATGTTGCTCACTCGTCTGCTAATCTCACAACAGCCCCCCACTCCCCAGGGAGAAAACCAAGACCAGAGGATTCCTCTCCATTCCCTTTGCTCCCTCCCTTAGGGTTTCCAGGGCTTCCTCTGGTTTGGGTTTTGCTTTCGCCCCCCACTGTCAGCTCCCCTACCTTACCACGGTCCCCAAAGGTACCCTGCTGTCAGGTCCTTCTGGTTGACACGACAAGGTGAGGGCTCCCAGAATCACCAGCCTCTGTGCTGCTAGGGTACAGGATCCCCGGCAGCAGGGGTCAGAACTGCTGGAGACCAGAGTAGGGCAAGTTCCAGAGACTGGGCGAGAATGCCCTGGAGGCTTCTCCACCACCACCCCCCCCCCAGGAATGAGAGGAAAGCCCCAGGGTTCCTCTGGTAGCCCCACCTCCAGGCCCTCAGTGTGCCAGGAGCTTTATTTATGGCCCTGACACCCTGTGGCCTGGATCGGGACTCCTAAGCCCATGTTCTCACCGTCAGAGAGGACAAAATCTTGTGAGCAGGCTCTGCTCCCTCAGGGAAGAGAGCCACCTCTCTCGTGCTTGCGGCGTGTTTTGCCTCTAGGGTTATTACTTCCAAAATAAGAGGTAATATCTTTAATCTGATTACATAAGCCAGACATGTTCGGTGCAGAATGTTGGGGAAACCCAGGAACGTATAAAGGAAATTGAAAACTCCCCCTCCCCTCACCAGTCAGAGCCGGCCTCTGCGACAATGTTGTTATATCCCTCTCTCTTGTCTATTCTTGAGTCCCTGGTATGCAGAGAACTATAAGAAGTAACACCAGAGTAATAGTTCAGGTAATTTTTAAAAAAAAATTATTGAGGCATAACATACATTCAGGAAAAGGCACAAATCTTAAGCGTACAGCTCAATACATTTCTACATATTATTATACCCATGAAACCATCACTCAGATGGAAAAAGGAAACGTCTCCTGATCCCAGAAGACTCACTCCTGCCCGTTCTTGGTCAATAATTACACTCTGCTTCTGAGGTGTAGCCGGAATTCTGACTTCCAACCTTCCAAACTAGATCTGCCTCTTCTTGAGTACCCCGGAAATGGGTTCACCCACTATCTACGCTCTTGTGTCTGGCTTGGCTCACCCAATCAGCGGCACCTACCCTGAGGCCTGGCCCATCAGAGGCACCCAACACTGGCCCCTGAAATGTGTGCTGGATGCGTGTGAGGTCATTGCACGAGTGAGTGAACGCGTGAGCAAAGAGGCTTCGGTTATGGGCTGGCTCCTGTGTGTTTTGGTCACCATCTGGTGGTCTGTGTGCAGAAGGGAGAGCAGTCAGGTGGCTGGAGGAATTACCCTGGTGGGACTCGATGAGCCTGAGCTAAAGGGGCTGCTGTGGGGAGGGCGGGGGGGTGGGGTGGGGAGGAGAGAGCAGGTCATACACACTTGTCTGCCTGGCACTCACGAGGGTTGGGCTGGTGCCCTGTGAGCAGCAGACCAGGAGTATTTTTAGAAACCCCATCAGAGCAGCCACTTGACATGGTGGCTGCCTCACTGTCACAGTGTCCCACGGCTCAGAGCAGAGCGCCCACCCTGGGTCAACGCTCTGTGCTATGAGTCACATAGCATAGTAGTGTGTTACTGCGCCAGTTGGGAATCATGCTCAGCAGTGGTTTGGGGTGACGAACAAGACCATGGCGAGGGGCCCCAGGTGTCCTTGAAGGGCCCTCCCCTGAAAATTGCAATCGCTTGGCTCATGAGGAAATGGGCGCCGTGGTCCTGCACCCCAAGAAAGAGAGGCGTGCTCTCTAGATCAGGATCATGGTAGTGCTCCTAGCCAGTGTAGTCCCCTTGATGATTCCAGGGCCTCGACATTAGGAAGGACCCCATCGGGGGCTTGACACCACCCCCTTCTGACATTTTTCCCAATCCAAGCTCGGCTCCCTTTGCCCTTCCCTGCAGTCACCACTCTGGCCCTAGCTGCCATCACGCTCAGTGGCCTGTGCCGGCCACCTCCTTCCTCCTGAGCTTCTGTGTCCTGCGGTCTGCTCCGCAGCCAGGGGTCAGGCGCTCTCCATGGCAAGGGCCCTGACGCAGTGGCTGGATGCCGCCCCAGGAGAAGGAGCAACAGGAAACATGAGGGGAGAGGGATGGAACCACGGTCATCAAGAGAGAGCTGCTGGGCCATGCGTGTGGGAAGAGGACAACCCCCGAGGGGCAGCTGGGGCTCCGAGGCTGATGGGGCAGGACGGGGTGGGCGGGGCTGACGCGACACAAGGGGCCTGAGACCAGGCGGGATTTGACCATGTTATGAAGCTTCATTGCCCTTGGTTCCTTTCCCTGGGTTTGTGGGGGATGGAGATGAATGAGGTCAGCTGCTTCCTCCTCCTCCTCCTCCTCCTCCTCCTCTTCTTCTTCTTCTTTTCTTTTTCTGTATCACTGGGGAGATGGCAATGGCTTAGAGAATGTAGGAAGTCAGTTTTCCATGAGCTTATGAACTATTGGGGTAGAAGATGGTCATGTTATCCACTTAGAAACCAGAGATGGGCAGGCCTTGAACAAGCTGTCACAATCAACGGTGTCGATGACTGGGAGAGTTTGCACAGCGCCTGACCTGGCACGGTTTGCCATGCTGTCCCAGCAAACAGCAACATTTCACATCAGCAGTATTTGGGGGTTCTCCTTGGAGATATTGACCCCTCAGCTGACCGGCGCTGTCCTCGGCTGGGTGATTTAGTGGTCAGGTGTGCTCGGCTGAGGGGGAGCGGGGTCACGACAAGGCACCAGTGCCCATCTGCCAGTTCAGAGGAAGGGCCAGATCACAGGGTCAGTAATGCCTCCTGGCCAGAGGACACGAGCCGAGCAGCTGTCCCTGCCACGCCGGCCAGGAGAGGTCCTCTTACCAAGGCGGCCAGGTCACCACGGGGAGCGTGAGTCCCCTGTGGTCAGAAGCGTGAGCCCCCTGTGGCAGGGCTCTGGTCGGAGAGAGACAGGGAGCCTGTCCTCGGCCCCTCACCCGGCCGTGAATCCAGGAAGCTGGAAAGGAGGCCCTTGGGCCAGGATGGAAGGCAGCCTGGCACTCTTGGTGGCCGGAGGGGTGGGTTCTCGGTGCACACGGGGACAGCTGGGAGAGGCGACGGAACCGAGTGTGTGGTGGTTAAACTATCCTGAGCTTGCAGAACATCTCCGAGCTTCACTTTCCTCATTTGTAGAATGAGTAAAATGAGATGAGGGGTGCAATTCCCCGTAAATGGAATCATTGTGTAGGAACCTAAGGCATTATTTGCCCCAGAAATTTCTGCATTTAGTATTTTTTTTTAAAGATTTTATTTATTTATTTGACAGAGAGATTACAAGTAGGCAGAGAGGCAGGCAGAGAGAGAGAGGAGGAAGCAGGCTCCCTGCCAAGCAGAGAGCCCGATGCGGGCCTCGATCCCAGGACCCTGCGATCATGACCTGAGCCGAAGGCAGCGGCTTTAACCCACTGAGCCACCCAGGCGCCCTGCATTTAGTATTTTTATCAGCAAATTGGAGGAAGACACTGGAGACAGGTTCATCAGAGGGGTACAGAAAATCAAGCTGGGGATGGTGGATGAGACAGATCAGGGGACCTTGAATGGCAGGATGGGCGCTACCCTGGTTTCTCTCCCCTGAAGGCCCCTCCCTCCGTGCCACCCTCAGAAAACAGGAGAACGAAGGGCCCTAAAGGAGCTCCACGCTTCCTGATGTGGCCACCGCCTCTCTCCAGCTCGGGGTTTTCTCGGCAATACTGCCATCGCGATCCTTCTTTGTTGTGGGGGCTGCCCTGAGCACTGTAGGGTGTTTAGCCGAATCTCTGGCCTTCACCCACTAGATCCCAGTCACACCTCCCTTCTTCCCCCGGGCCAGCCAAACATCCCTGGGGGACAAAGTCACGCCTGGTTGAGAGCACTGCATTGCCCTCTCATCCTTCGCAGGTCCCCGCACATATCACCCGCGGCTCGGGTCACACCCAAGTACACACGGCTAAATAAAGCTTGTCCACATCCTTCCCACACCTTTGCAGACACAGATACCTCCCTCTATCAGCACCCCGCACTCCTGCCTTTGGAGCTTCATAAAATCCAGCTCATCTTTGAGAATTCATCCTAAACATCCCTTCTTTGAAGACGCCATCCCTGAGGCTCCAGGGTAGCCTGGAGTCCTGGCTGCATGGATGTTCCTTTTTCTCTTTTTTCTTTTTTTTTTTTCTTTCTTTTCTTTTTTTTTTTTTTTTTGCTCGTGATTCTCTCTCCCATTGGACTTTAAACTTCTTGAGTTCTTTGAGTTCCTGGATCTCTTTCCTCTTTGCTCCCCAGTGCCTGGTACACGGCCTGGCATAGTGAAGTACTCAGCAAATCTTAGTGGAGTAATGTCATTTAATGAATTGCTATTCGCTGATCGCAGGATGTAGAATGCTCCAGTCCAAATGAGAACAGTTTCTGGATTGAAATAAACAGAGTCTAGCAGCGCATCCTTCAGCAGAACAAGACAGTCGATCTCATCTCTTATGCAGAGAAGAACCAACTTATTATTATTTTAATCTCTGGGGTGCTAGGGAGGTTTGGCGGGGGCTGCCTCCTGTGACTCTGCCTTTAAGGAAACACTGGTGAGGTAGCAGGAGGTAGCGCTTTCTCTTTGAAAGGTGCTGAGGACAGACAGGACCCCAGCCAAACTTTTCTCCTTGCTTCCCTCCAGACCCGGGGACTCCACCTCATCTTTCTTAAATGCAAATTCGATTCCTCTGGTCCCAGAGCTAAGCCCCGCCCCGAGGCTCCCGGCACCCTGGGCTATGGGACTTTCTCCAGCTCTCCCCTCTGCATTGTCAAAACGGGAACAGACTGCGCAGAAGGAACGCGTTTGGCGCTGAGACCAGAGCCAGGGCAATAAGCGGCAGATCCAGACAATCTGCTCTGCTCCTCCCAAGGAGAGAGGAAAGGTTTTTATTCCTTGCTGAAAACGGAGTCAGCGAAAGGAAAATCTCTGAGTGACCGAAGCTCAGCAAACAAGAGACGCATGCCTTCTGTTGGGACACCTTGAAAATTAAAGAGCCTGTGTCTTTAAATGGCCAGGCTTCCCCGGTGGGTGGTGTGTGTGTGTGTGTGTGTGTGTGTGTGTGTGTGTGTGTGTGTGTGTGTGTGTTGGGGGGTGGGGGTGATGGATATGTACTGAAAGAAAAGTCCTGGACTCTCAGGTATAAAAAGCCATCGAGTCCAACCTCCACCCAGGAGGGGACGGCTTTGATGATCTCTCCTCCCCAGCTTGGACCCCTTCCGTGACAGGGACCTCTCATGACCACAGCACATGTTAACTAGCTCTGTCTAATAGAAAGCTTTCGGTCACTCTGATGGCTTGTCCTTTTGTTCTAAGTCCAATTCTTTGTTCCATCTGGAGTTGGTCCAATGCTTCTTCCCCAGGAAAGACTTTCAGATTTTCACCCAAATCTATTCTTCTGGTGAAACAGACCAGTTCTGTCAGCTGTCCTCCCCGTGGCACAGTTTTGTCGCCTCTCTTTCCTGACCACCCATTTCTTGTTACCACGATAGGTCACACAATCCCCCAGGTTTCTGCAGTCCTTAGAGAATGTTCTTTGGGATGACAAGTTTTCCAGAGGGCTGAGGAGAAACCTCCTTGGGAACAAACTTTTATGAAAACCATGACAGAACGGTTTTGAGCCTACAGGATACAGGATGTAGAATGAGCACAGCCCTGCCAGCTCCCTCTCTGATGTCTCCCAGCCCCTCTGACTTCATCTCTTGCCACTTCCTCCCCTTGCCTCCCTACTCCTCTTTGCACACCTGCTTCCGCAGGACTGGACATCCTGGGCCGTCTTTGGAAGTGTGGGGGCCGAGGAGAGGCGGCCACAAGGAGGCAGACCACACAGGCCTAGGAGAAGCCTCTTCTAGGGCCTGAGAAGTTCAGATCAGGCAGGGGTGATGCCCGCTGGGAGCAAGCTCTCCACCTGGAAGGTGCTAGGCAGAGACACTCGGCAGGGGTGTTCTTGAGGGGTCTCTGCTCACGGGTCTGCTAAGGTTTGGACCAGGGGCCCCACAGTCTCTTCCAGCCCTGATTCGTGCTTGTGCTCGAAGACTCCACAGTGGGGCTGAATGTCAAATGAGGGCTCCTGGGTGTCCCCGTGACAGTTGTGGGAGATGGACAGAAAGCCAGTCCCTTCGGTCAAACAGGCCGTGGCTGAGCCGGGCCTTTCGAGAAGAGGGACCAGCACGGAGTGTGGGGACAGGCGAAAAGACGACTTAAGGGACAGGGGTTTGAATGTCCATGGGTCAGTCCTCTTTCTCGCTTTCTCCCTGGGGGGATGGAAAGCAGTAGTTTCTGAAAAGTATGTTCTGCAAAGTATGGGCTGGCGCCTGGGACATTGTCCTGGAACAATTTGCCAAATTCCTGGGCACCAAAGAGGCTACTGAGCTTATCATAAATGTGGGGTGTCAGTGGTTTTCACAGGATCTTGGAATTCGAGTCTAAGAGGCACCTTCACGCTCTTCCGGCACGACCTCCCACGCTCTCATCCAGCCTCTGCCCCAACACCCCAGTGTTTGGTTAAAGGAGGTGATGGATGGAACTTAGTTGCCCCTGGCAGGTAGGGAAATGTCTTTCTTTCCTCTTTCTTCCCTTTGATGACAGGGAGCTCACTACCTTTTGAGACAACTCTCTCTATCTTTGGGTGGCTTTGACCTGAACTCTCTCTAACTGGATGTTGCATAGGACATCTTCTTAATCCTTTGTTATCTGGGGAATCGGAAGTTATTTGTTACTACTGCTTATGATAAATAGTAATAGCAACTACTTAGTAAGTACTACCCTGTGCCAGACATGAGGTTAAGTACTTTATAAACTAAACACAGATGTGAGGCTTATGAAAACTCCAGATCTCCCCAGGTCCTAGCTGGGAGCCCCCAGAAGCCTTTCGATCTAGCCTTCACGTTCCTGAGTGTGACATCTTAAGCCAGCAGCACTGGCCCTCTCCTGGGTGGGTGAAATCATCTCTCTAAAGGAGGCCATGGTCATAAAGATTTGGGGCACCTCCGTGTTCCACTGAGGTCTCTAAGAAGCCTATCCTATAGGAATGTAGATAAGGTCCGTGGCTTCGCCAGAGAGCCTCCTTGGAACGGCCTGCCCATCCAATGCCAAGAGACTGGACCAAAGAGAGGTGTTCTCCCAGGAAAGTGGAGGGCCTTCCCTGGCCACTGAGGACGACAGAAAGAGGTGATGGTGGTGTCAAGTCAGGTTCCCTAGAAGCAGAGCCTGAGATAAGGTCCCTGTGGTTTATTGAGGGAGGCGGGGAAGCAGGAGCAAGAGAAGGAAGGGGACGAACACAGATGCCGTTGAGAGTAGGGCTCCCACGTAAAACAGAGGACATCCAGTTACATTTGAGTTTTCAGATAAACAACAAGTAATTTTTTTTACTACAAGTATGTTCTAAATATGGCCTGGGACATACTTACACTAAAAATATATGCTTTGTTTATCTGAAAAGCGAATTTAACCGGATATCTTGGATTTTTATTTCCTAAATCTGGCCACCCCACTGGGATGGGTGGGCACCCCAAGTTGTGGTCTCAGGTAAAGCCTGATCTTTGGGGAGCGAACTAAAGCAAGACTGATTCTGGAGTTTAAAGCACACTGCAGAGTTGTCCCTTTGAAGGGAGGGGCCTGCCCCCTCCCTTTTTTTTAAGATTTTATTTATTTATTTGACAGAGAGAGAGCACAAGTAGGCAGAGAGGCAGGCAGAGGGAGAGGGAGAAGCAGGCTCTCTGCTGAGCAGGGAGTCCAATCCCTCGATCCCAGGACCCTGAGATCATGACCTGAGCCGAAGGCAGCTGCTTAAGCGACTGCACCACCCAGGCACCCTGGGGCCTGCCCTTTTGTGTCCCCCTGGCATTACTTAGCCGTTGCCCAGCTGGGCTTGGTTGGGAGTAGGTGGAGGAGAAAGTGTAAGCTCCTGGAGAAGAAGCTGTTGACCTGAGGGTGATTCTTCCAGGGAAGGGGCAGCCGTGAGTCATTAATAAACAGGGGGTGGGGGCCACGGCCCCCCAAAGAGGACCAGCTTGGGTACCACAGATTCAATAACGTTAGCTAGGGCCCTCCAGCTGAGCTGAGGCTCCACGCCTCAGGAGAAGGGGTGAGAAGGAAGCCTGACTCCGTCCCGTTGACCCCCCCCCCGAACATGTCCTGTGTTCTAGGCTGGGTGGACAGGACACATCCCGCGCTGACTGGCCTGGGACGTGCTGCCATGTTCCCAGGAGAGGCTGGGAGCCCAGAGAAGGGGCTCTCGTTTCTCCTGACTGGGAGGGAGGGCCAGAACAGATTTCTCAGAGGGAGTAATGTCTGCCCCAGACTTTGAGAAAGGGTAGGAATTTGGCAAGGGTCCAGGGTAGGCAGGCCGGGTGGTTTGGGCAGGGTGTGGCCACAGGCTCGAAGGTCAGAGTCACGGAGGCAAGGCAAAGAGGTATGACCCCGTAAAAGGGTCTTAACCTCAAGTCCACCAACCTCAAGTCTGCCAGGGGATTTTAATTCCTTTTGTGCAAACCCGTCCTTAAGCTGGGTGAGCACAAGGCCCCTTGTCAGGTCGCAGATTCCGGGGCAGGTTTTGTCCGAGATGACAAGACATCTGGTCCGTGCAAAGGGCTGGATGATTTATGCTCTGACCCAAGCTAATGCTTTGGAAAAGTCCTGGCGGCCCTACTGACCTGGGGATGCCCGGGCACCTGGGGAACATCCCAGCTCCTGGCGGGGGAGGCCCTGCCACCCGGCCCTGGCCCTGATCCAGGGGAAGACAAGCTTCCTTCTCGCCTTTCCAGCATATCCTGAAACCAGAAGCCCCATGACACTGGCTCCTCTGTCACTCTTCTGGGATTTCGGCACCGGCTGAGGCAGGACACTCACACTGCTGAGAAGCCTGAGAAGCTGCTGGCACAAAGGTCCACAGGGAGGGTCAGCCCGGGAGAGCGATGGGACCCATCCCAGATCAGTGTCCCCATTTCTGGGCTGAACTTGGCCCAGCAGCGGTAGAGCTCAGCACCTGAGCCTCCCACTGGCTCTGCAATTTCTTTTCAGCCCTTTGCAGAAAGAAACAGGACTATAAGCCCTTATTTCAACCACTTACTTGCTGTGTGACCTTGAACATGGCACTTGGCTTTGCTGAGCCCTCTTTCATATCTCTACTAATGTCAGAAACATCTGCATTAGCAACAAATGGTCTTGATTTGCTGGCTTTCGAAGCAGTGCACTCACATAAAGCCTTTTATTTAAACTTATCTGCAAGTTGTGAAGAGGGTGAGTAGGTAAGGTGGCCTTAGTATCTCCATTTTGAGGCAGAAGAAATTAAATTAAATTAAATATAAGCAACATGAGTTGCCCTATTGCGACAGCAGCTAGGCTTCTGGGCTTGGGTCTCCTGAGTACAGGACACCAAGTAGGTAATAATCGCTTATCAGAGTCTCCAGGAAATGCCTGAGCCAAAGTTAGCAATATTTAAAGTCTCGATGATGGGGAGGGACCCAGGGAGCATTTGGCTTCCATGAATTTTCTCACACCGTGGAAGCTGGGCTAAGGAGGGCAGGTGTCCTACCATTGGCTCTGTATTCTCTCCTGCTACGGTCTGATATGAATTCAAATCTCAATAGTCTTTGCTCTTAGAAAGACAGTAAAAAAATAGTTTACTCTGAAGCCATGATCCATATTGATTGTCGGAGGAAGAAAATAAGATCTGACAACATGGGGTTTCTCCTGGACCCTTGAGGGTCTACAAAGGCTTTCCAGGGGCCCACGGGCTAGGGTCCTTTTAGATTCCAATGTGTTTGTATTTCAGATCACTCCAGATCTGAAGAAGGAGGGTTCTGAGGTAGGAAAGGTCTCTTCTAGCCGAGGGAGAGGGTGAGCAGGGGAGCAGAACCAGAAGCAGAAAGTAATAAGAAAAGCTTTGATGAAGACTGTTTATTTACTTATTTTTTTTGGAGAGGTGAGAAGGAAGCAGCAGGTGTGAGATTTGGGTCCAGTTTCCAGTTTGTGACCAGACAAGTAGATTTAAGTCCCAGCTCAGCCACTTCCCAGCTAATTGAATTCAGAGCGGTTGCCAGATCTCTCTGGGCCCCCGGCTCCTCACCTGTACCAGCATGCAGGCAGGATCAGCCCCTGTCATTGTCAGGGTCCGGGCAGGACCGCAGCAGGCACTTGGTACATGTTAAATCCATTGATTCCCCCTGCCCACCTTCCCACAAGTGGATCATGCATCTAGAAAGTACGAAATCCTCTTTCATCAAAATAAACAAAATTCTGTCTTCTTAGGAAAATCTGATAAAAGTTAACTTGTAAGCTGAAACGAGGTTCTGCATGAATGATGAAACCTTTGGCTTCTTTTCTTCTGACCTTGCTAGCTCCCTCCCCCGCAAACACACACACACACACACACACACACACACGCACACATGCACACATGCACACACACATGCAGAACTGGGATGCCACAGAGAATCTGGAAGCCATGCACGATGAAGCCCGGGTCCACCAGCAGGCACCGAAAAAAAATTCACAGGCCCAGTACTGGGCCCCTGTGCCCACTGTGCTCCATGAGGATGGGACCCTGGGTGTCCCCAGGGACACTCGGGAGACACAGCCTGCCGGAGACCTCTTGTTCTGACTTCCTCTGGGGGAAAGAAAGGAAGGAAATTGGACAGAGGAAGGAGAAAGGGAGAAAAAACGAAAGCAAAACGATGGAGGGAAGGAGGCAAGGAAAGAAACCTGGTACAAGTGTGAAATCAAAATAATAGACTCAGGATGGTGAGATGCATGTGAACAGAGTGTGACGCGGGCAGCCCCCACAAATAGACCTTCTGTTAAAAATAGCCTTTGTCTAAATGTGGAAAGGGTGTAAATATAGTAGCGGTTTCGGCTTACTATGGAGCCGCCCCAGCTCCAAGTAACAGAGGCTTATTATAGGACGCGTGCGTCAGCAGTGGGAGAGGAGGGGGGCAGGCAGACACCCCCTGGGCCGCGGGTACAGTACGCGCCACAGCAAGGGGTCAGCCAGCCGGCATCTCCCCGTCCGCAGCAGGGCGGCCCGAGCGCACCCAGACGTTCTCACAGAACTGCACTGGGCCCCAGACTCGGGTGAGGCGGGGAGGGAGGGAGGGAAGGAAGGAAGGAAGGGATCGCAGCGCTGGAGAGGATCCGGGGAGATGGTCTTGGGAATGGTACTCGCTCTCATCTGGAGGCTCACCAGGCAGTGCGCTCGCCGTCCAGCAGGCTGCCTGCTCCTGGCCGCTGCAGGAAGTTTGCCAAGGAGCCCCCGGGACCACCAGACTGTAGACAAACCTGTTTCCGCAGACGCGAGTGCAAGGGGACAGACCCTCTAGAAGCCTGTGGAAAGTGCCAGAAAGGACTCTGATTCCAGTCTTTCAGAAAAAGGCTTTGGGTTGTAGCTCCGAGTCTTGGGCATCGCTTCGTAGGTGCGTGGGGCGCGGTGGCTGGGTGGCTGAGCCCGACAGCCGGGTGTGGCTGGGTGGCTGCTTCGTCTGAAACACGACCCGACCGAGGGGGTAGAGCTGTTCTGTCGGAAGCCCACTGCTCTCCAGTCTCTTGACGCAGGTGGTCAAGGGTTGACTGCTAAGTCAACCGCATGGGTGCTAAGACCTAGAATGTGTTTCCCATCCCACCCCGCAGGGCCCCTTGTTGTCTTCCTGGTCTGTCACCCCTTAACCCAGGTCATGTCTCCTCCCCGCTTAGCACATGTCCATGCATGAATCACAGGTACACACAGACGGCCCGACACACACGCCCCCACACGCATAAATAAACACACCTTTGTTCGGATGGAAGTCTGAGGCCCATTTCCAGCCATAACTCTTGTACCCCTGGCTTCATCCCTACCCTGGCCCCTTGCTCCCACTAGGGCCCTCCATTTGCTCTGCTCTAGCACTCTGGAAGCTTTTCGTCCCGTATCTTGAACTTGCTTCTTGGACCTAAGCTGTCCCTGGCTCTTCTGGGGGGGATCATCAATTTCTTCTCAGACACGTTTGGGACTTGCTGTCTGAGTGTGTCCCCTCCGATCTGCCAGGCCGGGGTGACTACCCCACAGATTCAGCTCTTGCCTCAGGACGGAAGCCCTCATCCTTGCTCACCTACCCCACGTCTAGAGCCTGGCGCATCCTGCCAGCTTCCCCCCAGCGTCGTCCAGGCCGCCCTAGAGCCCATCCCCAAAATGCGGGCCCAGCGGCGTCTCAAGATGCCAGCAATGGCTCCTTGTGACCTGCAGGAGAAGTCCGAACCTTGTAAGGCTCTGACTTGCCCCCCATCTGCTTTTCCAGCTTATCCTGTGCGTTCGACCCACAGGCCCTGGGGATGAGCTCTTGTCCCCTGGGCCTGTCCCCCAGTCACACCTCTGTCAGGGACCAACCTGGTTCCTCAGACTGACACGCATTTCCAGATCTGTGCCTGTCAAAATCCTACCCACCTGTCGAGTCCCCAGCTCCCGAAGGCCATCGATCTCTTCTGAGAAGCCTTCCAGGATTTCTCTTCCCACAACCACCACCTCCTTTCTCATCCTACTCCAAATCCTAAGTCACTTTTGTATATTTAAGTGGGAAATGAATCAGGAGGCCCAGTAGCCTGTCAGTCTAGGTGAAGTGCCCTCCCATGTGCTCCCGCAGAGACTCTATGTCCGTCTCTCCAAATCCTCACCACTGTGTGTGTTGGAGTTGCCTGTTTCACCTTGGTCTCCCCACACCGGACTATGACTCTCTTAGGGCAGCGTCTAGATGGCCTTGTTCAGGCCATACCCCAGTGCCTAGTACAGGGCCTGGTTTCATTGCACGGGACTGCAGAAGAGGCAGGAGAGAGCCCCCTCCCTGTCTTAACAGCTCAAAATCTCCAGACACCTCTGGTTACCAGGACCGTTTAGGTACACAATGGTTTCCTTCCTCAAAATCCTTTCAAAAAAAGGGTTTGAATGGCAGTCAAGACCGGCAGAAGTTGGGCTTTCATTGTGAACCGAGGAAGGAGGCTGGGAAAGGAAATGGGAAGAAAGCGGATATGTGGCTAGGCCAGCTGGTGCTTCTCCAGGTAAGTCTACCCGCTGTGGCCCCAAGCGCGGTCCCCTGGGCTCGGCGAGGCCTGCAGGCTCCCAGGAAACAGCAGAACTAACAAACAGCCTGGAACACCAGGTATTTGGGCAGATCAGATCTTCGGCCTCGAGAGTATTAACACAGCGCCAAGAGCCCAGCTCAGGTCTCTCCTCTACCCCTTTGCTAACAGAGTAAGCTCGGCCCAACCTCCCGACGTCTGAGCTCGGTTCTTCATCTGTAAGCCAGGGATCAGTTTGCCAACAACCAGAGTCAAACGTGATCATTTATGACAATCTCAAGCCCAGTACCTGTGCTCAATAGATGGTCCTTGAGACTGGTTATAAATAGATTCCTATAGGCAAGTATTTGATACTGCCAGGAAATAAGAAAAGACAATGATTCAGAAAATGATTTTTTTTTTTTTTGTAAATATCTCCCAATCGGGACAAAACAAACTCTGCAAGGCAGGCTGAAAAATTTGTCATGATAGCACCCCGCTTTGGGGGAAGTACAAGAAAAAATGTCTCCTGTAGGATTATACGAGAAGAATCAGAGCCTCAAATGTCTTAAATGCTCCAAAATTTGTGCCGTGGCCTATTACATAGAAAGTCTTGCAGCTAGGATCCGGTATATGTTTCCAGACGACACACAACATTAGAACCGTATTGGGGGGTGGGGCGTGCATTTGGAACTATGTCCCTATGTCAGCCATTGATCTCTAATCAATCCATACCTCTCCATGTACATATCCCTTCTTTGTCTTAATTTTTCTTATACGTGCACACATATGTGGTTTCATGCCACAAATGTGGCTTCATGCCACAAATGGTCACGTGAGTAGGTAGGAGTGTGGTGTAGTGGATTTTGAAGCTCAGATTTTGAAGAGAAACATTCCCGGCTCCCTCCAATGCTCTGTCTTGTTTTATCCAAGTGGCGCGTTGGTACCTGGACACGTATCTACTTACCCCCTCAAAGAGAGCTAGTAAAGATGGGAGACACTGTGTGTAAAATGCTTAGCACAGTGCTAACCGTATCACTGTATAAATTGACACACATACACATAAGTATAAATGCTTATCCACATACGCAAATACAGCCATTCATTCATATACACGCTGTGACACAGAAAGACGCATACCTACACACGTGTGCGTTCAAGTGCGGACAGAGACAAGGGGCGTGTACGGCTTTGCTCTCTGATCTAATCGAGAGGTGGGAAATATAGTTTCTCCCAGAGCAGGGGTCCTGACACATCACTGAGCCTGAGTTCCCGTAACATTCTGGGTGTGGAGACCGGGGATGAGGTACTGGGCTCCTGGCGCACAGGTGTGGGCCTGAGGCCACGCCGCTGCTGTGGGTGATGGAGTGAAACGTGCCAGAAGCAGGTAGGTATGGCGGCCACGCACATACAACCGGCAGACGCGGAGCCGGACTGACCAAAGGCCCCAGACGCTGTGCACTCTTATTTGTGCTGAGGCCACACTTCCTAGGGACCACTCCCGGCCAGGTGGTGACGGACTATGGCAAGGGTGCTGGGTCACAGGAGACAAGGCCTTTTCTGACAGGTGATTTGGCTAGAAGACTCGATCTTGGCCTTGCCAAACCTTCCTGAAGCTCACAGAGCTCCAAGACCCTACTGCCCATCCTTCCCTCCCTCCCTCTTGCATTCGGGTCAGACTTGCGGGTGGTGTGATGACTCTCCCAGCCTCTCCCCACCTCTCCCGGGTCCCTCCCTGTTTGCTCTCAGGTGTTTCCCAAGCAAAACCTTCGTGTTTTTGGTTCTGTCTTGGGGCGTGCTTCCAACACCACGGGGGGTGGGGTGTGAAGTCCCAGGTGCTGGGGAGCCTCAGATTCAGAAGTCCCAGGAGCCCAGAAGGGAGGGCAAGGACTCGTTTCTCTGATCATCCTGATTGTGCTGTATCTCATTTAATTTGTACAACCACATGGCCAGGCAGTGCTTCTCAGCATCCCTGTAAGGTTAGGACAGAGGTCCGGGAAGTTCTATGACTTGCCCAAGGTCACAGGATCAGAAATCAGCCTGGTCAGGAACCCAGGCTTTCTGACTCCCAAATCTCTGGGGTTTTTTTGTTTTTTTTGTTTTTTTTTTTGTTTTTTCCTCTGTGCTGCCCATTGAGCATCTTCCTGAGAGCTCCCACAAGCAGGATATCATATCTTCAATTTCCCCCATGACGAGGCACAGTGAGTTCACCACCCCCATTTCACAAAGGAGAAGCTGAGACTCAGAGAGGTGAGGTCAGTTGCCCGAGGTCACTAGGTTAGTACGTGAAGGGGCAGGAATGAAAACCCCAGTCTCCCGCCTCCCAGCCCAGGGCCACACATCGTTTGTCCCCCCTCCAAGCCACTTTGGTCCCAGCAAAAAATCTGGCAGCTGTCCACTCTGTCCACCGCTCCCCACAACCTCTCATTTCCCCTCTCTTCCTGGAAGCCCAAGTCCTGGGGTGGCGAACAGCTTGGCTGTCCCAGGTACACAGCAGCCTGGGGTCCGGTCCCGGGGGGTGTGGGGGAACAGCTCCGCTCCTACCATTGGAAACCCACCCGCTGAGCCTCCCTCCTTCTTGCTTAAAAGTGCTCTAGAGTTTCTGTGCTCACAATGCATCGCTTTGGAAGTCTGCCCTCCCAGGGTTGCCATGGTGACTATTTTGGTACTGCATGCTAGAAAAAGCCGAGGCACCTGCTGGTCACACCACCAAAACTTGTCTCTCTGAAAAATCAGCAGATGGCATTTGTCAGAAATTCCTTCTTCTCGATTAATTTGGGAAAAAGGAGAGTGTGTGGTGGTGCTGATATCCTTTAACCTGGACTGGCCGTGTCGGGGCTTCGGGGAAGATGCGAAGTTGCGGGACACAAACCCCAGGCGTTTCCTCTGAAGTGGTGGGTCATTTAGCTTTCCTGGGGAGGCTAAGAAGTTCCGTGATTTTAATTCCTGTAGATGAAAACAAGAGGAAGACCATGATGTCGCCTTCCTATTAAGAGGGGTTGGGATCTTGGAGCTAGTTCTAGAAAGAACCATACCTCACGTCTAGTAACTTCCATGAATTCTCAGACCTGACTCAGGCTTGAAGGGAAAGAATTCCTAGTTTATTCAACTCCCAGCTCTGCCACCCACTAGTTGTGTGACCTTAGACCAGTCTCTCAGCACACCTCGCCCTCAGTTTCCCTGCCTAAAACAGTGATGATAATAGTGTTTATCTCACGAGACTGTAATGAGGATTATATGAGATAGTTACCTTCATCATCATCATCATCATTATTCACTAGAATTAAATTTAGGCCTAGAGGGATTGACGCATCTGTATGCTCATGTGGTCTTTACACAGAAGGGTCTCATGAACACCAGTCAATGGAGTGGACTGTCTGAGCAGTGATATAATAGTTAAAGCAACATTGAAAAAACCCACCAAGACTTCTGGTGCCCATGGTATAATGCGTCTCTGACTTGTTATCTTGTTCTGCTTTTCCAGGGACTTATTGCCACCATTTCTCACACCCTGGCTTTCACACACCCTTTTCAGTTTGCAATACGATTTGTTCCCAGTGTAACTCTGACTGTAGGTGTGAGCCGGTTCCCTAGGCATACATTGACTACCATCTCCTAATTTTGGACTAGGTACTTTCAAGAGTCTTCCGTAGAACTGGTTATGGAGTTTTCCACCCTTCTTTCGTCTTGGTTCTCTGGGGAGAGGAGCCTCTGGTTTGCACCTGCAATGTGGTTGTATAACAAGTTTGGTAAATCCGGCCTCTCCCCTCGTGGCCGGGACAGACCCTGCTGATCAATCACCGCCCTGTTCCCACGGAGCCCCGGAGCCCCGAGGCACCTGAAAAGCTTCCTGAGGACAGTGCTGAAGGCGGCCCCTGCTGATTCATCCGAGTTCACACAGCAAAGCAGGAAAGCT
This sequence comes from Ailurus styani, assembly GCA_002007465.1. Classification (NCBI taxonomy): domain Eukaryota; kingdom Metazoa; phylum Chordata; class Mammalia; order Carnivora; family Ailuridae; genus Ailurus; species Ailurus styani. The sequence goes on along the minus strand of LNAC01000163.1, from coordinate 3,343,961 downwards.
GAGGCTAGTCCCGGTTCTGCCTTTAATTAGCTGTGTGAACTTGGATGGATCATTTCCTTCTCTGAGCTCAGTCTCCATACCTGAAATGAGAAAGGGAAAGAAGGAGGGAAGGAAGGAAGGAAGGAAGGAAGGAAGGAAGGAAGGAAGGAAGGAAAGAAGGAAGAAAGAAGGGAGGAAGGAGGGAAAGAGGGAGGAAGGGAGGGAAGGAAGGAAGGAAAGGAAGAAAGAAGGAAGGAAAGGAAGAAGAAGGAAAGAAGCAAGAGAGGGAAAGAGGGAGGGAGGGACGGAAGGAGGGAGGGAGGGAAGGAAGGAAGGGGAATAATCTTTAATTCCTTCTAGTTCTAAAAGTGTCCTCCCTCTCAGCATCCACCCCACCGCCAGCACATAGGCACAGTCTCCCACCAGGTGGGCTTCCCACACCCAAGGCAGGATCTGATCTGTTCCTTTCCTGGGGCTTGTCCAAATGATCAGATTTTATCAAACATCCTGGGGTGGTTGAGTGCTAAATAAAACATTCTCAGATGCTCAGAATGATCAAATCCCAGCATTTCTGAGCTGAAAGTCACCCCAGAGCACAGTAAACCGAATCTCCCATATTAAAGACGAGGAAACTAGTACAAGAGAGGTTCTGCGACTTCCCTGTGGTGACCTCCCAGCAAGTTAACAAGTTGATCCGGTCTCCCTCTGGGGAGTGGGGGTGGGTGGGGGTGTCTTCTGATGGGTAATCTCACTTCATGGTTTGGGAGACATCTTCCTGGCCAGCTGCTACCTATGTCTGTGAACTATCTAATATTCTTTCATAAATTCTCTTTTTACTGAAACGAGCTAGGGTGAGTTCTGTTGTTGATACCAAGAGACCTGACTGGCACACCAACTCATGAAAGGAAAGGAAATTCTAAATATAAATGCCACTTCACAGACACTTGTTAATCCTCTCTTCTCCTCCGCCCTCCTGCCTTTTCTCTGTCATGCCCGTCAAACTCATCAAGGCAGTGCATCACGGAAGTATTGTGGGACCTGCGAAGGGGGATATGTTGGATCTAACATTCCCACAAATTGACACTGATGGTTTGCAAATGCTTACACAGAGCACGGCTCCTAACTGGGGAGGGGGAAGGGGGAAGAATGGCAGGATTCGTGAAGGCTGCCCAGGGAGGGGTCAAGGAGGGCACAGATGTCCCTGTAACTCCTCACCTCCCATCTGCCCTGTTCTAGAGTTTAAAATACTAGCGAGGATAATGTGGGAGCTTTTTTCACGGCTTCATGTGTCAGTTTGAATTAGAGTTGCTTCTTAGCTTGACCATCCTGTTTTTTTCCCCAAATCCCTCCTTGGAAAAATTTCCCGTTGCAGTAAGAGGTACCTACAGGTCCACCTGCTTGGAAGGACCTTTCATGCAATGACAAAGCAATCGCTGACTATCCTACCAAACAAAAAAGCACCGGAGGGGAAATGAAGAGCAGCACAGCAAAGGGGAGGCTGCAAACACCCGGAGTGAATCCGGGCGCCATCCGGACTCCACAGTGGCAGTGGTTCACGCACCCTTTGGGCCAGGGGTCCCGACAGGAAGGAGTAGTAGTGTATGGGGCGTGGACTCAGGTGTGAGCTCAAGCATGGACTCTGGCACGCATCAGATGAATAACCTTGGGCTCCCTGGGCCAATCCTCCAACCTCTCTGAGCCTTGGTTTCCTTTATTCTATATATTTACAGTCTCCGCTGCATTTTCACTCTTTGTAATAGTTGTGGTCTATAAAGTCACTGGGATTACCACAATAACAAACAGTGAACTGTGACTCCTAGGGGAAACACAGAGCTGGGTTCCAGGGAGCCTCTGGTCGCAACACTTCTCTGTCAGCCATAAAACATGACTTTGTTTGGGTGTTTCTGCTTAAAGACACCTTATGTAATATTACTGTTGACTCGTTAACCTAGAACTCCTGGCCAATAGCACAATAATCCCTGACTGAATGAAGCTCCTCTAACACACGATTTCTCCAGAAAGCGAATCACCACTTCTTGTGCACTATGCCTGGGGACATTTTTTTTTTGAAAAGATTTTATGTATTTATTTGGCAGCGAGAGAGCATAAGCAGGGGCAGTGGGAGAGAGATTCGGGGCTTGATCCCAGGACCCTGAGATCATGACCTGAGCTGAAGGCAGATGCTTAACCAACTGAGCCACCCAGGTGGGACATTTTAAACAGCAAAATCACTAACAACAACAGCAGCAGCCCCAAAAATGTGAAAAACGTGGCACTAAATAGACCACAAAAGGATACGTAGTTACAGGATGAGAACAAAAACAAGAAGGCAGAACTTCACGTTGTTTGACCTTAGCTGGGAATGGGTACAACAGGCACCCCAAATTATTCACGGCTCTGCCCATGTCTACAAATGACAATAAAGTGCCTGCGAGTATTAATCTGGGGGTTACAAGTAAATGCTAACGAACAGGCAAATTTGCATATATGGAATCCATGAATGATAAGGATTGACTATACTGTATGTCAATTTACATATTGTCACCTCACTTCACATGGTTTTTGTCAGGACCAAATGCACAGGAGAACGCGCCGTAAGCCATGAGGCACAGTATGAGTGAATGTGATGGTTATATAACACACAGGCCTGGTGGATTCTGGCTCCTTCTTCAAGCATCACTTCAGGCATCACCTCTTCCAGGGAGTCTTGTGTGAAAGGCAAGGACCTAAGTACAAACTAGAATGGGTTCCCGAGTCAGCTGGGTAGGGAGGCAAGAGGAAAAGTCTACTGGCCTCCTTCACCTTCTCACTTTGTCCAGGAACCTAGATACAAGGAAACACGCAGTCAAGTAGCAAAGTCAGGATTTGCATCCAGGTCTCTGGCTCCAGAGTTAGCAGCCTTAATGTCTAGAATTTACTAGTAACAAATTTAGTCACGTAATCCTCAAACCAAAAGCACATCCCCTAAAAATTCCTGGAGAGAACTCCTGGACCTTTCAGGATACATCTCTGCACACCCCCCACTGCCTCCATCAGAGAAACATGGATTTACCAGAGTCCCTCTGAAATGTGCTAAAGGCTATGAGCCCCCTTTTCTGCTCCCTTCACACCATCACCCCAGTGTGACGTGGTGCATCCAAGATGACAACTACATGGCATGTAAACCTCCTGCCATGGGATCGTGTGAACTGGGAATGAGCTGGGTCCGTGGAGGGTTGAGGATGGGCATGCAAGCTAGGAACCGGCTAAGCAACCACAGAGAACACCGAAGAGGCTTCTGCCGTGTGGACACTCCCTGATGGCCTCACCCCAGCCCTTTTCCCCTCTGCTGCCTGCAAGTTTATGGGGAAGCCCCAAACAAAGGCAACAGTTCTTGCAACTAATAACCTAAGGAACTCATTCATTCCACAGATATTTACCCAACAGCAACTGTATTCCAGGACTTGTATAAATGGTGCGGTGTATTGACATTAGGATTAGGGTGTGGCTATCCTATTTACCTAAGGTGAGATAGTCTGGCCCACTGGTTGAGAATCTGTATTCTGTGCCTCAGTTTCCTCATGTGTGAAATGGAAAAATCTTAGTGCTTTCCTCATGAGTTGACATAAAACTAAATAGGTTAATACATGTAAAGTGCCGACCAGGTAAGAAGCCCTCATTCTATAGTAGCTGTTATTAATTTAAGTGGCCAACCCTAAGAGTGAGAAAGAGAGAGAGAGAGAGAGAGAGAGAGAGAGAGGAGAGCTGTGCTAGTAACTATGTAAGCCATTTCTTTCAAAGTGCAAGGTGGGATTTGGGAGTATCATATTAATTAGGTGTGAACTTCACCTTATGAACTTACCTGAGAAATTAGCCCTACTTAAGGGTAACTCCCCATACCAGTACTAGGGGTGGCGGTAACAGCAGTACTGGGCCAGTATGTATCAGGCCACAGTGCTCAGGGTTTTGCATATGTTATTGAATCGAATTCACACAATGATCAGTCCTATTATTATTCCCATTTTCGGGCGAGAAAACTAGATAGCAGTAAAGCGACGTTTCCCAAGTTACAGCTGACACGTGGCCAGGTGTGGAGGTGAACTCAGGCTTTCTAAGTGCAAATGCTGTAGCCGATGAGCTGTACTGTCCTTGAGGACCTCACAGGCTGGGGGGGGGGACAGCCGGCAGTTTGAAACAAATAATCGCAGGAGGTTGGAAAAGTGCCGGAAGAGGTGGCCTGGTAAGTCAGCTCGTCACGAACATGTTCTCTCCCCTCCACTCTCTTGTTGGTGCCTAGATGGCAGGGACCAGATCTTACCCGTCTTGGTTCCCCTTGCACCAGTGAGGTGCTCGGTAAATATTTGCTGGTTTAGTTTGCTTTGAATGAGATATAATGACTCTTTCAGATGGCTAATGATTTCTCTAGTGTGGATTACAAGCCCTAAGGGTATGTTATTGTTTCTGAAGTTGGAGCCAGAAATGACAGTCTCTGTTTAAGGATGTAAGAATGCTCAAAATAAGAATGATGTTTGTTGCAGGCGAATTTGCTAGATGTGGGATCCTTTGGTTTCTGGGTCACTTACAACTGGCTACCTTCGTCTTTTGTACATTCCAAAAAGCTCCTGGCTGTTCTGTTTCCCTGAGTCATGAATTGAAAATGCAAAATTAGAAAGCGGATCTTATCTTTGCAATGAAAACCCCACACGCTGCATTTCGTCTCTAATAGCTCCCTCTGTGTCAATCTGACCCCTCCCCCGACTCTAGGCTCCTCCTGCCCCTCAAGGGAAGGGTGATCGCCACCATTCATTTCATCTTTGGGAAGTTCTAAGCCCCAGGAAGGGTCCTCTTACTAAGCACAACTGTCTGTCTAGAGCTTTCCCCCACTTGTCCGGCCTCCCCAACCCAGGACCATGAGAAGCGCCATCAGCTTCCTTTGCCTCGAGACAGTCTCTTGCCATAGCTGTCAAGACATATGGCCAGTTCTGCACAATAAGTAATCATCAGTGGAGAACTGCTGTGAGTAGGGACAAGAGAGAGGCGAGCTTCTATCTCCTTGTACGTCTCCTGACGTACAGATTGGAATCACATGACAAGAAGCAGACCCCGGAGAACAGGCCATTGGAGAAGGCCTTGAGAAAGGACATTGGCCCAGGATGAGGAGATTTGGGGTTGAAGCACACCATTCTACTTATCATGACATAGAGGGGCCAATGCCTCTGCTCACAGGGCGGAGACGCAAATGTCAAAGGGGCACATAGCCTCAGTATGCTGGGTGACCAAGAAACACCAGTCTAATGTTCAGAAAGCCATGACACCCTATTTACATTTTTACTGAGGCCTCTTTAAATGGCCAAATGGAGAGGTATCATTGAGTGAACGCAGGAAAATTCTTCCTCACCTGTGCATCTCCCCAGAGTTGGCCATGCTTTGATAGTTGTACGCTCTCTCCCATCTGGAAGCTCCTTTCTTCCTTTTCTCTCTTCCCAAAGCTGTAAACCAAATTCTCTGATGGAGAGGATGGGCAGCAGAAGAAAACCAAACTCTTGACTCCCTGTATCCTTTCTTGTGCCCGCCTTTAACTGGGTTGTTCACATTTACTCCATTCTTCCAAGATTTTTTTAAAAAGTTTTGAAAGGCACACAAGACGCATGTTTCAGTAGAAAGAGACTGGGCTGGTAGAGCAGGGTTTTCTCCTCTGAGCAAGTTAGCATTTTCGTCTCCTCCTACTTCTCAATTCACTGCAGGAGCCCATAGGAGTTTGGGGTGGGGAGTGGGAGTGGGGTGGGGAACAAACTCAACTAAGCCTGGGTTCAAATTCTTCTCTGCCATTTGCTGCCTATGTGATCTTGGGCAAGTCATTTAACCTCCTTGAGCCTCAGTTTCATCACCTGCAAAACGGGATGACACACCAATCAAGGCTTTGGAAAGATGAAGTGTAAGGCATCTAGAATGGGCCTGGAAACAATACACCCTTCCATAGCAAGTCCCGTCTAGTCAGCAGCTCTTTGCTGGGGTCTAGGGGAAGTGCTCGCATGTTCCAGACTGAGTGTGTTTCCTGGAAAAAGTCGTGGGGTAAAGGGGAGAAAAGCCAGGGACAGCAATCCAGGTAACAGAAAGTAGAGTACGTTGAGGGGCCCGTGCAGGGCCGTGTGAGAGAGGAGGGCAGGCACAGCCCAGAAGGGCCCCTGGGGAGGTGGAGTGTGATGGCGTATGGCTGGATGGTCAGGTCTGGCCATAAAGGGAAACAGAGGAAAGGAAGGCGTGGTGTCTTACTGGGGGAGACAACTGGAGCATTGAATGCGCAGGCGGGACGGCTGGTCATCGGATGGAAGCTGGGTAGTTGTCTGAGGAGGGACTGACTTTCTGGTCTCGGAGCTAGAGCTGCCAACAGGCCCTCCAAATGAACTTTTGCACAGGCTCAGAAGCACATACCAGTCCAGAAAGCTCTACTGCCATCTCCCACTCTCCCAACACCAAGCGGGGAGAGAGAGAAGGATTGCAAGGCAGAAGGGGTCACTGTTTCTCACTGCTCCAGGCAGGTTTAGTGCCATGACTCCAATGGAATATGGAGACTTTCTGATGGCCTGTGGTCCCCAAGGAGACGAAGTCCCTCTGTGTCCTCTCCCCTGCCCAGAAGCAGGAGCAGGGGTGGATCTCATCATCCCCAGCTTCTCTGATGAAGGTCATTAGCTCTTCTCGTTTCTGAGGCTGGCTGGTCGTAGCTCTAACTTTTGTTAAGAGTCATCAGTCCCTCAGGCCTGGACTGCTTAGGCAAGAGTGACCCTGAGTTCTTTAACAATGTGTAACTATAACCTGTCACACTTTTACTATTTCAAGCATAGCATTGGCTTCTGCATATAAACTGCTGATGGCATCTGTCATCTTTGTATTTAAAGCCTACCTGCTTCAACCATTTTGGGACAGTGTTATCTGTTTAAAGGTTCCAGGTCCCCCCACAAGAATTTTCCCCAGGATTCTTACCAAGGTATTTGAATACCAGGTTCAGGCAGCTGAAGATCTTTCTGTAGGTTTAAGAGAAGGTCTGTGAGATGTAGAAGGCCCAGGAAGAGGACAGCAGTGGCAGAAAGACCACCGGGGGAGGCCTGAGGTGTATCATAATGACTCCAAGGAGAGGCAAGGCGCTGGACCAGGCACAAGGCAGAAGAGAGGATAGACTCAAGAAATGAAAGTCAAGGGCAGACCGCGACTCTCAGGAAGTGAGACGGGTGCCAGCCACAGGTAAGGGAAGAGGTGGGCTACCTCTTCCATGTCAGAAAGATAAGGGAGTTCCCTTCCAGCGCACTGTATTTTCTCTGTGCAAGAGGAGAGCTCATTCTCTGGAGGTAGGATGCTGGGTGGAGGTGGGCAGAGGTGCCCGAGAGGTGTGGGCAGGGAAGATGGAGGCCACAGGGGCAGGAGCAGGGATTCAGAACCCTAGCAAGAGTGGCTCTCCCTCTTCACACCCTCCACTCCCCAGTTCTCCCCAGAGAAGACAACTGCTAAGTACAAATACCAACTGCACCACAGGGGAAGAGCCTGCTTGCCCTGGAGTCTTCAGGAAGACTCCAGTGAAGACATCACGGCCCTCTGAAAACTGACAAGTTGGCTTCAGGAGGTTGTTGGAAGATGATGGATGTGAAATGCCCAGTGAGGGAGCAGGCCTGTGCTTGATGTCAGCTCAGTTTCCTTCCTTTTCCCCATTTTTAAAGGCATTTCCAACTTTAGAACATTCAAGCTGGAAAGGATCATATGGTCAAAGACTCCCATTTGCCACAGGGAGAAGAGGCAAGTACACAGTGGAACGGTGGGCGCTCCAACAGAACAGGCAGGGTCAAACGGGAACACTAGTGAAGGACACTTAATCCTGCTCTGGGTGGGGGCAGACTCCCCAGAAGGCTCCCCACTTCACCCCCAGGCCCTGGCTCTTTGCTGGGCCCCTCCCACACGTGTAGGCACACACCCATGCTGGCTTCCAGCCCTGACCGCCCCTGGGAATGGTCTAACAGGGTGGAAAGCTCTTAGGATACTTTACTAGGACTAGAATATCATTGTGGAAAATCTCCCCAGGCTCCAACCGCTGACTCATCCCTTGAGCCTTGTCCAGGAAATCAGTCTCCAAGATTGCACAAACTCACATGCAGAACAGCTATCAATATGTTCGCATTTGTATCCATGTCAATCTCCTTCCCTTATTCCTTGATATAATGAGTTATCTAATTATGGTGACATCTGTTGAGGAGGAATCTAGCTTCCCTCTCCCTGCTCAGAATCCAGTACAGAGCTCTTTGAGGGGGAGATCACATGCTTCGGGGTTTGTGGGGGAGAGGCAGAACCCCAACAGGAATCAGTCATGGCTGCCACATGACTTTGGCTATCCCTAGCACCGAGCCCCTCCTTCCCCCAGCAGTGGCTCAGGGATGGGCAGACATGCCCATTGAGCTGACAGAGCCCTAGGCTCCCTGCCTGCAGGTCTCTGTACCCCTAGCCCAAGCTGACTGAGAAGTCAACAGGGAAGGCAGAAGCACATGGGCTGGTTGCTTCACCTTTGTCTAATAATTAACATGTTTGCTTTATTTTAACCCAGAAATGAGTTTACATTGGTTAACCATCATGCGACCTGGAAATTAATGTATCGACAACTCTTCCTCTCTGGTGTCAGCATTCCTCAAAGCCAGATTTTAAGTCTTGGCCAACATGCATTCGTTCATTTACTCATTCAACAAATACTTGTTGAGCACTTATTAGACACTAGGGGCCCTGAGATAAATAAGCATAGTCTTCAGAGAAGTTGACATTTAGTGACACAGTGATAGCCACACAGGAAGATGATGTCTAAGACTTAAAGAGGGTGCTGAGAGAGACTTAGAAGAAGGGGCCACCCGGTCCAGGGCTCTCCCTTTGCCATCACCCCAAGGTGTCTTTAGAAACCGCAGAGTCCTAGCCTCTCATGCTGAGCTCCCAAAAGACTCACAGCGGCACAGCCCAACCTCCCAAACCACAGTTTCGGCAGGGTCAACGACATCGCATTGAACTTGGATTCATTCTGTTGGTGCTTCTCATTGTTCATTTTCTCGGGAGAATTCCGAGCAGATTGATTCATGTTTTCAAGCTTCCTGTGTCTTCAGGGTAAATGTGACTGCTGTACATACTTTGGACAGAATTTCTTTTCTTGATATGTTGGTCCTAATTAAAGTGAGGGAACAGTGGGTCCACCTCTCACACAGCCCTCACTAGGTTTGATAAGATCTTCCTCTATGCTCTAGCACTCAGTGTCCTTTGGAAGCATTTTTTCAATTAAAAAAATTCTTCCACTCATTTTTCTAGGAAATTCCTAATGGTGTAGTCACTAAAAAGCAAAACTCTTGAGAATTTAATGATCCCAATAATAGAACTGGAGGGCTAGGTAGGTCCTTCAAGATCATGTAATCAATTCTCTTCATTTTGTGGTTGGGGAAATCAAGGCAGAGTGGGGTTTGGAGAACACATATGGCAGGCTTTGCCCTGTGCTCCTTCTGTACTCAGATTTGTAGGTTCTTGTCACTACTAGTTTGTTTTTCCCTTTAAAGATCAAAGTATCTTTGAATATAAGTAATACTTTTTTTACAGCATCGTGGTTAAATTACATTCTACAGGTTAAATTCACTCATTTGATCATTACTGATTCATTCTATAAATAGTTATTGAGCACATGCGATGTGAATGCATTTTGCTACTCATTGAGGAAGACGCAAAAATGAATGAGACATAGTCTTTACCCTCAAAGGCTCAAATCTATTATGGGAGATAAGACATGGACACAAATGACTTTAATATAATAGCAATAATAATAATAATAATAATAATAATAGCCATTGTTTATCCAGTGCTCATTGTACTTCAGGTATTGTTCTTAGTCTATCACAAATATTAACTCATTAAATCCTTACAGTGACCTTAGGAGAAAGACATTATTATTACATTTATCCCCATTTTTATCAATGAGGAAATAGAGGCCCAGGAAGGAAGGAAGAGAACTTGCCCGAGGCCACAGTGCTGGAGCTGCGGTTCGAATCCAGACAAGCTGATTCTAAGATGAAAAACAATCACTGCAATTAGAAAGGAATATCTGAGGAAGCATGAAAGCCACAAGAGGAAAGTTCCCTTCCAGGTGGAGAGTGTGGAAGGCTTTGAGGAGGGAGGAAGTGGCACTTGAGGGGGCTGCCAGATTTAGCAAATCAACATCATGGGCCAACTTGGCGTGGAGGTGGACACAGGAGGTAACTGCACAGGACTTGCAAGAGAAGGACATTCTAGAAGCAGTGGTCCAGGAGCGCCTGGGCAGCTCAGTCAGTAAAGCCTCTGCCTTTGGCTCAGGTCATGATCTCAGGCTTCTAGGATGGAGTCCTGCATCGGGCTCCCTGCTCAGGGAGAGTCTGCTTCTCCCTCCCCCTCTGCCCCTCTCCCCGGCTTGTGCTCTCCCTCTTCCTCAAATAAATACATAAAATCTTAAAAAAATTCTCTCTCCCTCTTCCTCTGCACCCCCAACTGGAGGTATACATTCTCTCTCTAAAAAAAATGGGGGAAAAAAAGAAAAGCAGTGATCCAACTGGTCTCCTTATCCCGAAGACTCTCCCACTCCTTCCAATCCCCTTACCCACTTCATCTGAAAAAAAGGGATGATTATGTCACTCTCTGCTTAAAACCCTTCAGTGCTTCCCCAGTGATTGGGTTCTGACTCCTTCCCCTGAGATTTGTCCCTCCCTCATTTATTCACAGCTGCTTGCTCCTTCATTCCATCTCTCAACCTTCTGGCAGAGGAACCTCCATCACCATAACAACAGACTTCTCAAAAGCTCCACTGGTTTCCCATTGCCAAACGGTACCCGTTCTCCAGACCGGTTCTCAGGGATGTCCACGGTCCAGACCCTCATATCCACCCGCCTCCCCAGAAAGAAGCAACCTGCTCTAACTGGGTTTTTCAGAATTCAGGAGCACATCCCGCTTTTGACCAACCCCATGCCTTGGCCTGTCACGTCTCAGAAAAGGACTCATTCTTTGATCGGGCTGTGCCTAGTCCCTCCAACCCTACCCAACCCCACCTCCCCGCCTCACACTTTCAGCCTCTGCTGGCCTCTCTGCTTTTCTACATGCAACCCTGGGGTGGATCCTGGATTCTGCTCCCCGCAGAGCTGCAGCAGGCCCCTTTATTTCCAGAAGGGCGTCTAGAGTGTCATTCCTAGGCCTTTGCTTGCAGAAATGATTATTTGATTTCGATGTGTTTTTGTTGGCAGCAGTGTGACGCATCACACATCCAACTCCGTGTGCGATGTGCCTCACACACTGCTCTTACAAGAGGAGTAAACAGTGAGACGAGCAAGTGGCTGTCATTTGTCTCAAAATGTCTCCATTCTGAGAATTGCAGACTGCAGATAAGATCTGTCAATCAACAGTCATGAATATTGTTAAAACTGGCAAAGACACTTTTCAAACTTTTTTTTCAAGAAAAAGGTCCAAATTCCTTAGCCAGCCTTCTAAAATCAGTTTCCCAGGAACTCATTAATCAATCAATGAATTGATGAATTCAATAAATATTTATGGACTGTCTACCACATGCCACGCACTTTGGTAGGTGCCTCCAAGAGTATTGCCCAAAAGGACAAAATCCTCGCTCTCCCGGAAGAGAGTAGGGAAGTAGGGAAGTAGACAACAAAAGCCTGAGCCAGAGGTCAGCAGACTTTGGCCCGTAGGTCGGTTCCAGCTTGCCGCCGGTTTCTGTAAATAAAGTTTTATGGGAACACAGCCATGCTCATTTATTTATGTACTGTCTACGGCTGCTTTCGCACTACAACGGCGGAGTTGAGCAGTTGTGATGGAGACCGTATGGCCTGCAAAGCCTAAAATATTTACCATCTGGCCTTTATAGAAAAGTTTGCCAACCTATGGCCTAGAAAAATAAGTATATAGTATGTCAGGTGACAATTCATATCATGAAGGAAAATGAATAGGTGTGAAGATCGAAATGCTAGAAACGAGTGTCCACGGATGCACACTCTGATGACGAGGCCACTGAGGAGAGCCCCGAATGAAGGTAGGGAGAGAGCCACAGAGACAGGGAGCCAGCTGAGGCAAGGACTCAGAGCGGAAACACGAGGGCAAAGGTCACACCACAGATGCGCGCCGAGCACATGCCCGACATCAGGATGGCTGTGGGGGTTGAAGCCTGCTGAGCAAGGGGAAGAGAAACAGGATGGGAGCGATGGTGAAGAGCCAGATCACGATGACAGAGGTCGGTTTTACTCTGAGGGGTGTGAAACCATTGTAAGATGGGGCAGAAAATGGTTTTGCGTTTTGACTGCTGTGTCAGAGAAAAGGGGACAGAATGTCAGGTTAAGGGTGGAAGCAGAGAGGCCAGTGAAGAGGCTACTGCAAGCCCAGGCCGGGGACATGGGTGTATTGGATCAGGTCCATGGTGGATGGTGGGGGCCGGGGGGCTTAGGGGGTGACAGTAGTCTGATTTAGGGTGCAGTTCGAAGGCGGAGCCAGGATTCCCTGATGGATTTGATGGAAGGTAACAGAGACTCCACAATTTTGGGACTGAGCAGCCCTCAGAGTGGAAGTTACGAGATGGGAAAGGTCGAGAGAGACCAGACTGGGAGCAGGGAGTGACTGCCTTGTTCGTCATGATATCCCCAGGGCCTAGCAGAATCTCGGCCACATAACGGTCAGCTTTTTCCTTCTCAGCTATGAAACCCTTTGCTTCCGCTGAGGTCCTGTGCAGACGGGCAAGCCATGCGTTCATTTATTCATCACACAGATAAGAAACAGGTGTGTCTCCGGTCGGGTCGGCACAGAGGGTCTGTATTGTGCAGCCCCTGACCTGAGACCCACTGTTCTCGTCACACAGGATACCACCCAAGCTCCAGCTATCAGAGCGTCGCAATGTCCAAGGGGTTGTATTTCCTGGGGGCAGCTAAATGTCAAAAGGAAGGGGAAAAAAAAAAAAGGATGCCCACATAAGATTGGCAACATCTAATTCTGCTAAATAAAGATATGAGAAAAAGAGCTCCTCTCTTAGGCTGTGCCGCTGGAGCAAATAGCTTCCGGAGCTTCGCAGCTTGGGGCAGCGTAAGTGATGTTAGCGACCCTCTGTGCCCCCCGGGGGGTTGGTGGGGTCCTGGTGACAGGGGGGAGCCAGGCAGACAGAGGTTGCGCCTCGACTCCTCTTTCCATGGGTGGGGAACTGGGATTATCCGACTCTCAGAAATTCCGCCCGCAAGTAACAAGTTCTTTCCACTTCCATTTCATGGGTAAAAACAAGTCACTGGGCCAGCCCTCACTGAAACGGGGGCCAGGAGGGTGAGGCCTGCCACGTGCCTGGAAGGTGAGAGGGTCAGCCACCACGGACGATGACCATCGTTTCCTAAAAGGAATGGCACGTTAGCACTGAAACGTAAGAGGGACATCACATCAGAATAAAAGCAAAACTTCAGGTTGAGTGAATTAGCTTTGTTCCAACCTTGCTCTTTGTCCTTCTGTTTCTCACCTTCACGTGGACCAGAGGACAACAGTCGTAGGTTGGTGCTGGTCCCCAGGCCAGCGCTGCTCAATCCGTGGCCCCTGGAGGGCTTCCCCCTTCCTCGCCCTTCCACCAGTCCCTTCACCTGCAAACGCATCCTCTCCTAGCTCTCTCTGTGTCCCAATCTCCCTGTCTTTCAAGCAGGTTCTTATCATCCCCAAGCAGGCTGTGTCCCTCCAGCATCCCTGTGCCCACGCCCCTTGGAGCCCAGAGCCGTCTGTGTCCTGTTCGTGCATCATGTTGAGGGGTTCTGACTACAGATGAACAGACATGCTGCTCCCGTCCGTACTGGTTCACAGACACAGCGCGCAGGATAAGGGCAAAGGCTCATCGCTCAGAGTTTCTTTATGCGAAAGGAGACGGGCCAGACACTAGAAGGAACAGGTGGCCCAGGCACTACTTAGAAACCCTCAGAACTACAATTGCACAGAGCAGAGGAGGCTGCAGAGTAAGCCGCAAGTACCTGGGAGTCTGTGGGCTTTGGAGCAGCGAGACTTCTCTGCGGTTCCTGGGCTCTTACCTTCCAGCGGACACTGGGAGAACTGTTTCTCCTTCCCTGGGCACTTTTCTTACGACATGAACTTTGCACCAGTTCTGTCTCCTTGCTGGGGGTCCATTTGAAGTCCAACAGGACGAAAGCAGAGAGGAGAACCTCTGACCTGTTCCAATGCTACCACGGCTCCAGAAAAATGAAACCGAATCTACTTGGCCAAAGTAGAGCCCAGATTTGAATAAATCAATGATATAAAGTGTTTTATTAAATAGACTCAATTTGGATGATGCATATTTATGAAAGCTTACAATAATAATAGAAATAGTAATAATAGCCTAAATTTTCCAGCACTATGTAGTTTGTTTGAAAAGTACTTTCACCTGTACTTTCTCACTTGATCCTCATCATGAGTATGCAGGGGTGGACTAGTATAAAGATCAGAGAGGTTAGGTGGTTTACCCAAGATCACACAGCTAATATATCACTTCAGATGTCTTCGGTAGCAAATACTGGGAAACTGACTTAACCAATCAAAGGGATTTATTCTCTACTATGATCAGAAGTCTAGGGTAAAGCAGGCTTCAAGTTTGATTGACTTAGCAGCTCAAGTCCATCATTAAGGAAGTGTACCCTTTCCACCTCTCTGCCATCCCCAGGCTGGCTTTGTTGTTAGGCTGGTGACAAGACAGCCACAGAGTGCCCCAGGAGTTCATCCAGACCTCACTGTGGCAGGAGAAAAGAGAGGCCATCATGTGCTGGGCCTCTCTGGATGGTTGGAAAAAGCCCCCTAGCCCTTGCCCCCAGTGATGCCTTGCATCTCACAAGTCATTTCTGAACCACTTGCTTGGATGGAAAAGGAAGTTATGCTCAGACCACTCAGGCATGGCTTGGGAACTGGAAAGGGTCAGCTTCATTTGAGGCACATGACTGTGTGGATTGTGTCCACATTAGCCTGTAAAAGGCAGAATTGGCATTTGAATTTTGCTCTTTCCTCTGGCTCACAGATGTGACTTGACTCCCTCTCTTTTTCTGTTCCAAGGGAGTACCATAAAATAACAACCACACGGTATGTATCTCTGAAGTAGCAGACTCCCATAGTATTTTCAAAATAAGAGTTGAAATACATTTTTTAAAAGACCATTTTTATTCTTCCTCTACCCCTGCCCCAAGTCGGCAGGCGAGTTGCCTCAAGCATAGGGCGGGGACAGAGTGGTGTCAGTGGGTTCCAGCCAGCCTGGCACCACTTGCCTATGACAAATGAGCAGCTCGAGTTCTAGGGAAGATGCCTGAAACTTGGAGGTCAGAGGGAGGATGGGCACACCCTGCTCCAGTCCCGGCCAGTGCTGATGAGACCCGGGAGGAGGAAGCAGGACCATGTGGAAAGATTTACTTCCAACAGCCCTAAGGAAGCAGTGGAGGCCACTCAGGAACATCTCAATGCCCAACCTACCACCATGGCAATGTTTGCTCGGTTTCTGATGGTAGACACTTGCTGAACATCTGTGATGTTCAGGTGCTTTAGACACCTGCTCTCTTTCCCTACTCCCTGCATCCCTGTGGGGTGGGAAATATCACCCACCATTCTGCAGATGAGGGGCCGGAACCTCAGAGAGGTAAAGTAGCCTTTGTGGGGGAGGTCACAGTTAGTATGGTCGGCTGAATAACGGTCCCCGCAAATGTCCACCTCCTAATATACAAGACCCGTGGATATGTTACTTTACCTGGAAAAGGGGCTTGGCAGATGGGATGAAGTGAAGAATCTTTTGAGGGGGAAGTCATCCTGGGTTATCTGAGAGGGCCCAAGGTAACCACAGGGATGCTTATAAGATGAAGGCAGGAAAGCCAGAATAGAGAGGGAAAAGAGTGTGACAATGGAAGCAGAGGTCAGCGTGCAGTGAGAAAGGGAACCATGAACCAAAGAATGCAGCTGGCCTCTGGAAACTGGAAAAGACCAGGAAAGGATTCTTCCTTAGACCCCCAGAAGGAAAGCAGCCCTGCCAACACCTTGATTTTGGGATTTCTGACCTCTAGAATCCTCAGATAATAAACCTGTGTTGTTTTAAGCTACTAAATTTGTAGTAATATGTTACAGCAGTCGTCGGAACCTCATACGCTCTACACAGTGGTTAAGTATATGGATTATGAAGTCAGCATGCCCAGATTCAAAGCCTGACTCTATCACTTAGTAGTTGTGTAACCTTGAGCAAGTCACTCAACCTCTCTTTGGCTGCATTTTCTCACTGGTAGAATGGAGATAGTAATAGCGTCTGACTCAGGGGGTAGTTGTGAGGCTCACATGAGTTAATATAGGCTCAGCACCTAGAACAGTATCTGAAGTATAATAATAAGCACTCAGGAGATGCCAGCTCTCATGAACATTCGTGATAGCTCTGCAAGGTGGGTATTTTTATTTTCATTCACATGCTCAGAGAACTCACATAAATTGTCCAAGACCACATGGCCAGGAAGAGCCAGAGCCCACAGGCCCATCTGGCTCCACATGCCTTTTACCTTTTGCAAGATCTCACTGCTTCCAGGCTCAGCATTTCAAGCAATTGCAACTGTCGTGACAAGAACTTGGTCTCTAGGTCCCTTACCTGCCTTCTCTCTCCTTCTCTCTCCTTTCTGCAGTCAGCTGCCAGCTCAGATTGAAAGCGGCCAAAAAAACACTGGACTTTGCTTTACACGTTCTTAGGACCATCTCACGTTATTCTTGTAACAAACCCGGGAGTGGGTGGTTAGGCTGAGCAGGGAGCAACATCCCCATTTCAGGGATGAAGATACTGAGGTTCAGAGAGGCGGGAGGACTTGCCCAAGGTCAGTGGACCCCTGAGAGGCAGAGAAAAGGGAAGAGGTGGTCTCCTGGCTCCTGGTTCTGAGCCTTTCCAGCTACCAGTCAAATCCTCCTAAAAGGTCTTGCTAATTCCCTGCTGTCCAAATCAGAGCCAGTGAGAACTGCCATTGGTTTACTGTTCATCTAAGAGAATGTGATAGAAATCCTGCGTAGGTTGTCTGTAACATGTGCATTTTCTTTCCCTTAATATTGCTTTAATTGAGTATCACTTGGGTAAATGCTTTGATTAGCAAATGTTTGTGCTTCACGGATTTAACAAAGTTAGACTTTTCCAGTGACTGGAAAATACTGACTGCTGTGATTGTTTTGATTTTCATGGTGAACCCTTTAGAAACCCAGGGTCCCTTGTCAGGGTTCATCGTCCTAGGCTGAACCCAGCAGGAGGATCCTGCGTCACTGACATTCCTGGTGACAGGGAACAAATTCCTTCCCCTCTCTGGGCCCCAGCAATGTGCTCTGGGAAATGAGGGGGTTGGACCAGATAATCCCTAAGGGTCTTTGCAGCTAGAGGTTTTGACGACCAAACCTCAGGCTGAGGTTCCTAGAAGCACAGGAATTCTCTCCCAGCTTGCATGCGAGGCCTCTGTTTTGAGTCCCAGTGCACAGGAAGGCTTGGCCGGGGTCCAGCGTTGCAAGTGGAGCAGAGCCCTGCGCACCGCGAGCCGCCCCTGCAGCCTGGAGACCCGTGTTTGTTCTGCGCTCTCACTGGGAGGCTGCCCTGGCTCAGCCGCTGCTCTCCCAGCCCCCACCATCGTCCTGAGCTTCTGCACCTCTTCTCCTTGGCAATGGGGAGACTAGATGCGAGTGCCAGGACTGTTTCCTGGGTCCCCTGCTCTGCCTGTTTTGGGATTCTCAACAGAGGGGCTGCCATGAGTGGGTGGGAGTGAGTGGTGGCTCCGTGGTCAATTGGCCCCAAAATGAATCCATTCCCTGCCTTTTTTCTTTCTTTCTTTCTTTCCTTCTTTTTCTTTCTTTTTCTTTCTTTCTTTCTTTCTTTCTTTCTTTCTTTCTTTCTTTCTTTCTTTCTTTCTTCTTCTTCTTTTGTTTTATAAAGATGACCTTTTCCTTACTTTTAAAATAGGGCACTTTGAACTTATTTTGTATTTCCAATAATCTTCACTCAGCTGCCCGTTCTTTGAAGCGTGAGGCTATTTTACGTTCCTGACAGTGTCCTATCACCCAAACATTCCCAGGCCTCAGCGACCGGGGGATGCAAATGAAGTTCAGTGACATTAATGCTGAAGTCTGGCCGCCAGGAGCCCTGGCCTGGATGACCAGGGGACATCCGCAGCCCGCCTCCCCCAGCTGGTCCCCAGGGCCACCTCTTGGGGGCTCCACAGCTTGTGCCTCGGTGCTCTTCCTTGGTCTTCGGCTCAAATCCTCCCTCATGCAGCCTCACGGCTCAGGATACCACAGTGGCACTAAAGCCACACTCTGCCTCTGATTCAGAGAGAGGAAGCTAGTGACCTCCTCCCGGCTCTGGGCTGGGCTCCTCATGTGTGCAGAGCCTTTCAGTCTTTTGTGAACACGGTCCTCCACCGTCTAGCCTGGGATCCCTCCCTTAGATCTGCAGACGGGACCCACGTGTCCTACCTGGGATTTCTCTTCCTACATGCTCCCTCCCGAACTACACTCCCTCCCTGGCGACCAAAACTACAGGTCCCATGCCCATAGAATCGGGAAAATGAATTGCAAAAAGAGCCCAGGGCCCACCAGTTCCACAAACCCCTGTCTTCAAACCTCAGTTTGGCTTCTATACTTAATTTTTAAAAAAGATTTTATGTCATGACTGATACAGGAAGAATTCTAAGGTGAATTCATTATAAAAATAAACCATACAATGTAAAAAAAAAAAGGTAGCAAAAAGGATAGTCTGAATATTTTGCTCAGGATATCTGAACGAATTTAAAAAAACACCTAAATGGGCTGAATTTTAGGCAAACTGGTCATCACATAAATCAGGTGACAGAAGAAATAAATGGCTTTCAGCTGTAGTTGTTTCAGCCAGTGGGGTCTGTTAAAGAAGAGAGTCTGCCTCCAGTGGAATGTGGGTTTTTGGCACCTAGCCCAGTACCTGGGGCATAATAGGAACTCAATAAATGCTTCCTGAATCAGAATATGCATGCATGAATGAGAAAAGCTTGATTTTTTTTTTTTAATTTGACACAGAGAGAGAGATCACAAGTAGGCAGAGAGGCAGGGAGAGGGAGAAGAGGAAGTAGGCTCCCTACTCAGCAGGCACTCGATCCCAGGACCCTGAGATCATGACCTGAGCCGAAAGCAGAGGCTTTACCCCACTGAGCCACCCAGGCACCCAAAGCTTGATTATTTCTAATTCAGCTTTGATGGTACTCCAGTAGAATCTGGGCGGGGCATCTTCGACTTCTTTCAGAGATATCAGAGTTCTCAGGACATTAGCAAAATTCACCTCCACTTGGAAAATATCAGTGGCAGGCAGCTTTGGGGAAGATAGAGCTGAAAGTCCACAAAGCAAGAAGGTGCAGAAGCTCAAAGACCTTGCCAGTCGCAGGTCTGGCTTTCCCTCCCAAGACAAAGCGGAGGCTGCCAGAGGCCTGATTCTATTGGCCTCACCTGGGTTATTAGCGTTACCAAAAAGTTTCTCCAGAAGCATAAATGGGGGGTTGACGTGGCCCCAACAGGACGAAGATATACGAAGTCTGTTCAATCATTCATTAAAATCTATTGAACATCTGTTATGACTCTGGGGTAATAATGGAAAAGAAGATATAACCCCTTCCTTTGGGAACTCACACTCTGGAGACAGGTTACCAGAAAATTGGTATTTCTTGTAGTTATTAGAAATACTAGGTATTTTGAGGCTAAAAGCACCTACACGAGGCTTGCAGTATGAGGAAGGCCCTGAGGTCTGAGCTGAGTTCTGGAGAACCAGGAAGGGTAAGTCTGAGGAATGGGCAAGTGGGGTTAAGACCACGGAAAAAAACTTCAGGACGAGAAGGTTGCAGATGAATTAGATGGAGGGGAGTGGGAATGGTTGGGAATTCAGGTCTCAGTTCCCTCAGCCGTGGTGGGCTCCTTGGGAAAAGGGGGAGAATGCACTACTCGGGGTTTCACGGCCACAGACGGCATGTCCAGCGGCCCCCTTGGCCCAGACAAAACTCGGCTACAGCAAGAGGCAAGTCGAACCTGGGTTTGCTCCAGAGCCCAGGGGCTGCCCACCTGGAAAGTCCCCATCAGAATCCCTGGGAAACCACAACTTCTCCTTCTCACCGAGTGAGGTGTCAACCTGGTCCAGGAAGGTGGGGCAGAAAAGTGAGGAAGAACTAAAGGTTGTCTGCAAAGTAAAGATAGCATCCTGACTCAGAGAGGCCCCGGAGAAGAGACAAGAGGCAGTGGATAGGTTTGGAGGGCAGGGCCTCAGGAAGATTATAAAAGGCAGCAGGAAGCTCAGGGAGCCTTTTAGGGGTGCTGTGGCTAGACCCGCTGTGAAGAAGAACCTGGGAAGGATGCCCCATCTCTCTAGAACGTGAGCCCCGTAGTAGCTGGAAGCCTAGAAAATAGGGCAGTCAACCAGCCAGGCAAGTCAGCCAGCAGGGTGTGATTCCTCCCTGAGGAATGAAGTGCTAGAACTTCATTCTCACCAACGAGGAAGCTGGGCTGAGGGGTACCACAGGGATGTTCTTGGAAACTTGGGATTCTTGGGCTATTACTTCAGAGCTCACAAGCGCAAAAGAAAAGGGGTTCCTGGCGAAGTCAGTGTCTTCAGAGACCTCTTATATTCGGATAACATGCAAAGAGTCCACACCAGCCCTTCATGGCGGTCACTGCCCAGAAAGCTCGCCCCAACAATGGGAGGCCAGCGGAGGGAAGGGTACTCTCCTCACATGATGGCTAAGAACAATGAGGTTCAGAGGGCCCACCCAACTACGGGAGGGAGAACCAGGGCCCAAACCACTACGGCTTGTCTGCCTCGACCCTTGCCTCTCCCACATGTTGTTAACCTACGTGCCGCTATGCTCCAGATTCCAAAGCCTGCAAAGGTTTAGAAACCTGTTGTTTCAAGTATGATCCCAGGGGAAGGCAGTCACACACAGCGCTCCGTGAAAAAGGCAGGTGACAAAACAGAATTTCACTACGATTATACATTTGCAAAAGAAAAGTATGTTGACACCCACCCTTCACATGACCATTGGATGACATCTGGATGAGCAAACAGCAAAATTCTGGCAGCAGTTGTCTCTGGGAGATGGAATTTCTAGGAAATTTTAAAGAGTTCTTGCTTATCTGCCTTTTCTCATTTTTCTACAGTCAATATAAATTGCTTCTTTAAAGCTCCACAGTCAAGGGGTCGGGGGCAGGGGGAGATTTCAAGCTAATAGTGACAGCTTCTCCAAAGTAACACTATCCATTTCTAAAATAGAAATTTTGTCCAGAATCTGGAAAGCCAGCCCAAAGAGGAGTGTATCAAAGAGTCGACACGGGGTGTCTCTGAGCACTGAGGCTTTAGAGGCCACAGAGGGGCCAGCCCAGATGGAGCCGGGCCAGCTGCCCAGAAGGCCCTCGGCTGTCACAGTGGGCAGCATGGTGACCCCCAACCTGAAGAAGGCCTGGCTGCCATCTTTTCCCACTAACACTTTTCTACTGGACTATTGTTACTCACGGGCACGCCCACATTCCTCTAGGCTACATGCCCTGGGGAGCAGGGCCATGAGGTCTCAGGCTTTCAAGCCAGACACCTGGGTTTAAATCTTAGCCCCGTCTACCCCTGGATGCATACTTAAATCCTCTAACCTCAACTTACCCATCGGTAAAAGGGGGATGATACTAATACCTACTTATAGGGCTGCGAAGAAAAATGGGATAATGCATACATATCCTTAGCAAGGTATCTGATTGATACTCAGTAAACCGTAATATTATCATTAATAATAACAATAGTAATAGCAGTAGTAAGCTCAGAATCCCTGTGCCCAGGATGGGTCTGGAGGGCATTTCATGAATGTTTACTAAATAGAGAGGTGCTTTCTGAGGCTTCTCACATGCTTCCTTCCCTCCTTCCCACCGGCACAAGTCAGCAAAGCACTGCACACTCTCTCCCTAGTCCTCTTGGAGAAGCAGACTAGCCTTTGGGCATTCCCCCATCTCTGGGCCTCAGCCTGACACATTCCCCTTGATTCCAAGCCAAAAATCCTTGAAACTCAGCCTCTCGTATTCACAAGGTTGAAGTGATTCACAAAGGAGCTCTTCGAGCCCACCTCTGATCCCCGGGAGCCGGTATTTGGCTGGAGAGAGATGAAGGGGACAACTACTTCCACCAGATAGAAGCCAGCAGAGAGAGACTTACCAGCCCAGCAAACTCTCTACCAGACTCTTCATGGTTCTTAACCAAATGGCAGCAGCAGAAACCCACCACAGGTGGCTGAGGTAGTGCCAAGGCTGGAGAGGAAGGTCCAGGGTACCCCGGGGCTCGCAAGGTGGGGAGCAAAGAGCACAGTCTCCAAAATCAGGAAGACCTGAATTCAAATCCTGTCTTTGCTTGCCCTCCAGCCATTCAACTGTGAGAAAAGTGTTACGCTTTCTGAGCCTCAGTCTCCCACCTCTCTCTGAGAACTACATGAAATCCAGAAGTCAATGTCTGGCTTAGTTAATGTCTTGCAATAGTTCCTCAATGGATAGTGCTTTCCTTCCCTTGGTTGCCATCTCACTCAAGCCCCCAACCCTCCAGAGGTGAAGGAGGTGGTATTTGAGCTTGATCTGGAAAAAATGGATACACTTTGGGAGTGTAGAGGTGGGGGGAAGGACATCCTACGCAGAAAGAACATAATGAACCAAGGCCCAGAAGCAACAATACAGGCTATGGTGGGGGTAGGAGAAATCGGCTGTTTGGGCCCCATCTGGTCAGGTGGTTGAGACAGACCTTTGCTTTTCTTTTTTTCTTTTTCCCCCCTTTCTCCTTTTTCCCTGTCTGCTTCTTCACTTCTTAACTGTCTGCGAGAGGTTAAAGCAATCTGAATTAAGTTCGTTAAATTGACTTTTATTATTGAATTATAATCATTTGTGCAATTATGAAACCAGGTGTTCCTGATTGAGATCAATTATTCCTTCACCTGATCACTATAGAGCTAATAAGGACTTAGAATTGCTGTTCAAGTATACTTCCAGCCGGGTTGAAGCCTTCTGGAAAGGCATTTATTAAGCCAAAGAGTGGTGGAAAAAAAAATCCAGGGGAGAACAAGAACAGAGATTAAAATCCTTTAGGAAAAGGCCTAGAAAGGCTGATTTGATCATTAAGTAGCCTTGATGGGTGGCTGGCTGTTGACAAGGGATCTTCGAGGTGTTCCTACAGGAACTTTGACGGGGGTAGGATAGAGTGGGGGGAGGTAGGCATGGGGTAGGACACAAAGAGAGGACACAGACACTCTGTGTAAACCACAGGCTAGAGCCCACCTTCCTCCGCCGAGGTGGAGTTGCCTTCTTTCCCTCTTGAGGCTTCTCAATCCTGACTCCAGGAAAGCTGTGAAGGCGCCACGTGCCCCCTTCCACTGTGTGAGGAGCGTGTTAAATGGACGTGCAGGCTCTGTTCTAGGAGATGCAGGTTTGGGAAGCCTAGGGTTCTAGGTTCCTTCATATCTAATCCCTAAAGACCTCTGTCAGGAGAACGGAGCAGTAGTTTATTAATTCCTTTTTATAGATGGGGTTCCCTACAACATGTCAACAGACGTGCCTACAGTCACAGAATTAGTGACCAAGACCGGGCTGAGACCAAGCCCTTCAGATGCCAAGACCTCCAGATGGTCTTTCCCTTACAACCTTTATTGCCTCAAGTCCCATTCCATAGGCAAGTAGGGTGAGTTAATCATTTTTGCAGTGATGTGAAAGCCTAGATAAATATTAAATTCACTTGGGCAGATTAAAAGCAAACACCTATCGTGTGGGTCCTCCTCTAGATCTGTTAAGAGTCTGTGGTACCGGGCTATTGTACCATTATGTCTTAAAAGCCCCTGAGGTAATTCAAATATGAGTCAAGGTTGTGAACCACGGATCTAATGGGTAGCTAGTTAGCTAAATGGAGCCTGGCCTGGCCTAGGGAAGTTCTGCAGCTGTATAGGGCCCTTTGGGTTGCAAAGGAACAGACACCTACTGCAGCTAACTCGGCCTAGTTATTTTCAGGGGGATTCATTAGAAGGCTTACGTAATCAAGAAACATGTAGGGGACATAATGGGAACCCAAGGACAAATCGTATGTGAGAGAGTCGCCTGATCTCACCTGACCCATGTCCACATCCTTCATGCCATGATCTTTCTGTAAGGCCATTTCATTCTTTCCCTCCTCAGACTGTTCTCTGCCACAGTCCAAGGGACCTGGTCACCGATACCTCTACACATCTTCACTGTTGGAGAAGATCTGAGACTTGTTTCTTCATCCCATTCTTGGGCAGGTGCCCACTCCAGGCCAGTCACTTTGGTCACATGGTTGCATCACTAAGATTCTGGCAACCTTCTTTCAAACCACATGGCTAGAGTGGGGCAGAGGTTATTTTCCATAAGAAGGAGGGGGTAGTGTTCTAGAAAGACATACAACAGAGGTTTCCTAGCCATCATCTGTGACCTTCACATAGGATTCCTGCAGAAGGAACACTCACTTGCAGAGAAGTCCTTGAGGAGTTGCTTGAAAGTCCTGCTGGTCTAGAATCTGGCACCACCAAGGAACAAAAATCAACAGCTTTAAAAGCAGGACAATCTGGACCAATCATTCCACAAATGCTGAGCAAAAGGACCTGTAAGGTACAGGAGATGGGTACTGAGGACATGTAGACACCATTCCTGCCCACCCCCCCACCCCAGTCTGCCAAAGACTCACAGCCTTGGATTTGGACAGGGCTCTAGGTTAGTTAAGAATCTTTGGGTTGCAAGTGGCAGAAAAAAAAACTCAAACCTATTTATACACCTGAGGGAAGGAATCTCTTGGCTTACATGACTGAAAAACTCGAGCTATTTGCTTTCGTGGGTGGTCAGATTCAGAACCCGGACAATGTCCCGAAGACAGTCTCACCCTCTCCCTCTCTCAGCTCTGCTCTCCTCTCTGGGTTCTCCTCAGGTTCTCTCCTCACAGAAGCAAGATGGCCATCAGCATCTCAGCAACCCCTGCAGAAAGACCAGCATCTTTTTTTCCCAATAGAATAAACAAAAACTCCAGGATTGAGTATTATTAGAAACATGTAGGTCCCAGAACTGAGCCTATATCTGTGATCAGAGGATGAGCTCACACACACCAAGGGCAGGGGATGTGGGGGTGGGAATGAGTGCCAGGCAGAAAAGGACAATAGATATCCTTTAGAGACCCCAGAGCTCATCCAGTCTGACAGGCTCCAACCCACCTTGAAACCACCTATGAAAAACAATTCAAAGGCAGAAAAAACATGCAATGATGGGACTGCCAAACAGAAAAAGAAAAGTCTAGAGAAGAATGATTTTAATATGACATATGTGCTTTGAAGAAAACTACAGAATGGGGGATGTAGGAGAGCAGACGCAGAAGCCAGAAGTCCACAGAGCAAAACCAGAGAGCACGGCCATGCTGGAAGGGAATCCCAGGCACAGGTGAGTGCTGAGGTTTTAGCTGCAGCAGACTCTGGATGTCATCTTTCCAGGCCTGGCCACAGAGGGAGGTTTTCTTTTGAAGGCCCTGGCCCTTCTCGGGCCTTCTACTCCCTTTCCAGTCTTCAAAATGAAGGCCAAGGAGGCAGGGGAGACTCGCAGGCAACCAGACTACAACCAGATCCAATCCTGTCTGCTGACACCATAGCTGCTCCCTTCCCTGATACCAAAGGCTGTCTGGCTTTCCTCACTGTCATCTTGGGCTGTAAGTAACCCACTTAAATCACCACCGGATAGGGAGAAGCTCACAGCCTGCTTTGTAGCTCTTCTTCCATCCAAGCCATTAGTATGTTTAATAGCTCTGGCCCCATGCTGATTTCTGACATGTGGTAATTAATTCCTTTCCACTCAGAGATATAGCCATTCACAGGTCTCAATTCAAAAATGTCTCTGCTCTGTTCCTTTTGAAAAACACTCAAAATGTTGAGTTGGAAAACCATTTGGCCTTTTGTGAGAAGTCACTGATCTCTATTCCATCCTTACATGAAAATAAATTCTAGGTATATTAATGATTTACATGCAAAACAGGAAAATACAAAAATACTCTAAGGTGAATATATAATCTTAGAGTGGGAAAGGTCTTTCTTAACAGGCAACTAGAGGCAGGAGCCATAAAGAGCAAGGTCCATGAGTTTTTTCACATCGAAACTTTAAATCTCTGTGTAGCCTAAATAAAGTATAGTTGAATTAAATGAAAAGAAAATGACAGATTTGGGGAAACTATCGTCAGTGTACAATGATGCTATCTATAAGGATGATGATGTTATTGCTAATAGTCATTTCTATGTGCCAGTGTTTAAGACATACAGAATCCTAACGGTTTAATTCACAAAAGAACTGAATAGTAGAGAAACATAAGAGAGAATATTCTTATTTATAATCAGATTAAAACAGCAATAATAGGCTACTTATGACATTACCCAGATGATAAAAACGGTAATACCCAAATGTTAAGGTTCAGGGAAATGTTCACTTTCACACATTGTTGTTTCGAGTCTAAATTAATACAAACTTTCTGGAAGGGAAATTTGTCAAAATCAGAAGCATGAATCCATTTCCAGATTAAGGAATCTATCTTGAAGAAATAATTAAGAATATACACAAAGATGAAACTACAATATGCTATTTTCATAGTAAAGATTGGAATGCCCAACAATGAAAGATTTGCTAAATAAGTTATTGTACATCCCTACTTTGCAAACATTAAAAATTATGTTGTAGGGCACCTGGGTGGCTCAGTGGGTTAAAGCCTCTGCTTTCGGCTCAGGTCATGATCTCAGGGTCCTGGGATCGAGGCCCGCATTGGGCTCTCTGCTCGGTGGGGAGCCTGCTTCCTCCTCTTTCTCTGCCTGCCTCTCAGCCTACTTGTGATCTCTCTCTCTCTGTGTCAAATAAATAAATAAAATCTTTAAAAAAATTACGTTGTAGGTGTATATTTACTAAAATGGAAAGAGGTTCAGTATTATTGTTAGTAAATAAGCAAAGTTATAAAATTGTAAGCTCAGCATAAAAATCTCATTTTTAAAAAAAAAAGTCATATAAAAATTTGAGGAAATATACCAAATATTTACAGTGGTAAAGTTATCTCTGTGTAGTAAAATTCGAGGGTATTTCAATTTGCTTCTTTTGTTTGGAAGTCTTTTCTAATTTTCCTATAATGAATGTACATTATTAAAAAATTATTATTATATGATGTTATAAATATAAAATTTCATTATCATACTTATAAAAAACAAAAATGCTTAGTCTGCACAAGTAGGGGGAAGATTAAATAGTATAATGGAAAATGGTTTAGGTGAGTGATAACTATGATTTCCAAAGAGAGATACCCAAGAAGATGATCAGAGAATTTGGGGAGGATAAACCAAAGGAAAAGTGGATCTTGAATGTGCTCATGACATGCACAGAAATTAGGGTGCAGGGGTTCCGAAGGGTGAGGGCAGGCAGAAAATATGGACACAAACTTCCCTTTTGGAGAGTTTTATGGAGTACAACAAGGAGAAGGGAAAAACAGAACCAAGGAGGCTGGAGGTTCCAAAGAAGGACCCTAGAGATTTCTCTTTACAATTTGAAGATTATGAAGTTCTGAGAATGTTCGAAAGTGGAGAGGTCTTGTGCAGACTCATGCAGAAATGTTCAAATAGTCAGTCTGGATCATAGTTCATAAACTTCTACTGGATCCATGGCACTTGATTCATGCGTCCCCTGGATAGGATCCCTCTGTTTCATTTGGGGTTTCTGTGGATGATCTTTAATTGTCTGCAAGTATCATACAGTTGTGATGTTATTTACTCCAATGATCCGCAACCTTCCACAGGATTCTCAAGCCTACACCAGGAGAAATCAAGCTAGAAAGGATTCCATGGGGCCTAGCCAGTTGGAGCGTGTCCCATTCTGAGGAAAACTTATAGCATCTGCACTAGAAGGAAATGAGGATGACCAGGCTAAACCTTAGACAGTAACAGCCTCCCTTTTCCAATGATCTTGAAAACCAGTTGTCTAGCCTTGCCCACACACCTTCAATGACTGGTCATCCATACTACCCTATGCCAGTCATCCACAAATGGATGAGCTCCAGGAAACATGTTAAATACTTACATCTAGAAGTTCTAGGGTTCTTTTTCAAATTTGCTACAAACTCTTTATAGTTTCCTATTCACTGAAGACATCTTCAAGTTTTTAAAAAAATTTTTATGATCACTTTCACATGTAGATATTATGAATATAAATTATTATTTTGTATACTGCTTCTGATAATTCTACCACATGAAATCTCTGTAGTTCTGTTTCTATTGCCTGTTGTTTCTGCTGGTTCTCCTTTATTCAGCCTAATTTCCTTTTGTAACATATTATCTTTGACTATTTGCTGGGTGTTGTATTAGGAAAACTATTTTCAGGGATAATTTGCAGTCTACGATGAAAGTACATTTCCCCTGAGAGGATTTGGGTTGGCTTCTACTAAGGATCTCATTAAAGTATAGATTCTGATACAGTTGGTCTTGGATGAGGCCAAAGAATTTGCATTTCTAATAAGTTCCCTGGTATTGCTGCTGTTATAGCCCCATGGATCACATTTTGAGTAGCAAGAGACTAACGAGGGACCCAGAGGATTGGAGCCAGGCTGTAATTCTATGGGAGCTATGTCACTTGTTTACTCTCATCCTGGCAGTAAAGCCTTTGGGGTCCCAGCTTGTTGTGGGAAGGGTCTCCTAGGAGATGCCTCACTGTGTGTGGCCTGAGCTTTGATTTTTGTCCCTCTCACCTCTTAGACTGCCAGAACAAAGCTTTAATTTTGAGGGATCAGCAAGTGTGTTCAGATCAAAAGCAGTTTCTGTGCTTGCTTATCTCACTAGGTTTTCATTTCCCCTTTATTTTTAATCCAGTAATTCCTTGTTTTCTTGTCATCTCTTTGGTGCTTTTAAGATTTTTTTAATCTATATTTTTAGTAGCTTTCAGTGGGAGGATTGGTTAAATAACCTACTCGGCTGTTCCTAGAAACAAGAAGGTCTATGCCAAGCACTCATGAACTCTTTCATACTCTCAAAATAATAATATCCCGAGAACCTCCTAGCATTATCTCTTTCATCAAGTAAGTCTTTGTATGTGTCTATGATTATTTGTTTAGAATAAATTTGTAAAGTTCTCTCCTTTCATTTGTACTTGTCCTTCCTTTAAGTCTCCGCTGGGTCTCTTCACCCCGCAGGACTGCCCTTGCTGCTTTGGCTTACCTGGGTACTCCTCTTTGAACAGCTCTCTTGTCAGGGTGTCCCATGATTTCAGCATGGGGTGGCTAAAAGGAAACATAAAGATCCCCTCCTCATCCACACCTGGAGATTAAAGCCCAGAGAAGGAAAACAACTTGCTGAAGGTCCCACAAAGAATTATGGCTGCACTTGAGACTAGGACCCAAATCCTCGTCACCCAGCCTGGCAGTGTCCCACAATCTTATGCGAGTCCTTCGTTATGTTGAGCCAAGCTTGCCTCTCAGCAACTTCCATGTAGTAATTAATCAAGAAATGGCAAGATGTGTGTCTTCTAAATCTGGGAAAAACACCAAAAGAACTTGGTACATTTTTATGTAATTTATATCTGCCTAGTTCTGAGGAGAAAGGTCTCCATCCTCAAGCAGCTGACAGGGAACAAAGAAGTCAAGAGACACTAATGGAGAAAGTAACCGTTCACAGGGTTTGATTTTAAACTGTCCCCTTTTATTTAATTTCTATCTGTGAGATCTCTGAAATCTAAGGAGCCCTGAAACACCACAGAATACACCCACTGTCCTCCTGGAAGGATTCCAGTAAAAACAGCTTCTAATTAAATAAACGAGCTCTGCCATGTTCGCTTCAGATAGCAGAATAAGGCTTCCAATGACAAGCTCATTTGACTGCAGTCAGTTTATTACTTGTTAAATAATCATTGACTTGCTGTTCCTATCCATCTTATGACCTTTTCGTAACTGAACACAGAGGAACGTAACATAAACAAACAAACAAATAAACAAACTAATTATAATGAGAAAAAATGGCAATGCTTAGGGAAACTTGAATGTCTATAATGAAATCCATTAAGAAAGGAAGCAAAATGACTAATTCAGGAACTAGGTAGTAACTCATTCAATCTAATTTCTTAAACTCCTGAACTCCTGGCTCCCAAATACTTCCCTGACCATATGTCCTCCTGAGTACCACCCCACACAAACACACACACACAGAGACACACATGTGGATACAAACACAGACACACACACATAGACACACACACAGGCACTCAGGCACATACATGGATACAAATAAAGACACAGATACACACACAGACACACACATGGATACACACAGATAAATACACACACCCACATACACCCAATGCCCAAGTACCATTGTCTTCTCAAACATGGCAAACCTTCCCATGCCCCTGTGCCTCACTTAGAGTGTGCAATGCTCTGGAATTGTAACACCACATGCTGTTTTCCCACCCATCAAAATCTATCCCAGCCTCCAGGACCTAATAACAACCTCCCTGAAGATTTCTCAGGGATGAAGTTCCTGATTTGTGGGAATCACTCTTAAGGGAGGACGTGGAGATCCAACCTCTCTGGAAGGGACCCTGGCTCCTAAAGTGTGACTGAAGAATCACATGGACCCTCCCCTCATACTTACACTTTTTGCTAGTATAAATATATTGCATGGGACATACTTATTCTAAGAAATTATTTATTGTTTATCTGAAATTCAAATTTAACGGAGTGTCCTGCATTTTATTTGGCAACCCTACCCAGGTGGCATGGCAAGCCTACAGGAGTAGTTCATATTGTAGGACATTTGCAGGCTCTGTTTGCTGCCCAAGGCATAACCAGAGCTATGTGCAACTGGCAGGATAATGGCTCACCCCTATGTTGAACCCTGCTATTAAATAAAGCAGGTAAGCATGCACTGTCCACAAAGTTGAGTCTCTTCAAACATGTGTGTGTATGACTTTTCAAATTCATGTAAAAATAACCAAAATAGGGGTGTCTGGGTGGTTTGGTCAGTTGAGTGGCTGACTCTCGGTTTCTGCTCTGGTCATGATCTCAGGGTCCTGGAATGGAGCCCTGTGTTGGTCTCCATGCTCAGCAGGCAGTCTGCTTGTGGATTCTCCCTCTGCCCCTTGCCCAACTCTCTCTCTCTCTAAAATTAATAAATAAGTAAATAAATCTTTTAAAAATAGCCAAATAATAATAGTAATAGTAATAATGATAATTATATTGCCAGATACTCTTCTAAGTGTTTTACAAATACTAACGCTTACCCCTCCTAACAACCTAATGAGGTAGCTACCATTATTATTGATATTATGCAACTGAAGAAACTAGGGCAAAGGGCATTTAGTAATTTGTCCAGGGGACAGTAGGTAGCTGTGGTTGGTAAGTAGCCAAGCTGGGATTGCATCCCAACAGCCTGGGTCCAAAGTCTGCCTTCTCAACCTTTCTTCTCCACTGCATGTTTAATGGCCATCACTCATGCATCACTCATAGCCTCTCACAACTGATTACAACATACCAGTGTGGTATGCCCTTACGCTTGTGAACAATGTCCTACAGAGTCAATTCCAAATTTATTACCTGGGAGTCACGACTTCTCCTAAGCTGATGAAGATTACCTTTACAGACCCAACTCCTAGTGTCTCTCTTCTCTGTGTGTTCCAGTCAACCTCCCCATGGCAGGAGAAGCCATGTCTATCTGGCTCTAGCGTCTCGCAAGTGTCTCTAGAAGAGCTGAGTACACACTCCAAAAGTGTACCTTTCACTCCTCCTTTTTTTGGCACACACTCTTTGTGACACATTTCAATGACTTCCTTTTCTCTACCATTCTTTCTTCTCCTTCCCATTCTTTAAGATCTAACTCAGATGTCACCACCTCTGGGAAGGTTCCCCGGATTTTCCCTGGCCACGTTAGTCCTCCCCACTTCTTCTGTGCTCCCTCAGTACTCGGGTGACGTCTGGACTCCCTGGTCAGATATTTTTCTGCTCTCTCCACTCTATCGCAATGATATGCTTCCCTGGAACAGAGGTTCTCCATTTTGACTGTAGCTCAGAATCTGACAGGAAGCTTTGTAATATGCAAATACCCAGTGTCCTGTTCCCCCAAATTCTGATTTGGCAATTTGGATGTAGGACTCAGACATCAATATTAAAAAAAAAATAATAATCCACAGATGGTTCTGAACTGCAGTGATGAGCCACGTAGAGAGCCATGGTTATGAGTAGCAACTGACACTCTAGATCAGCTCGCTGAAGCCAAGCTGTGTTCTTAGTACTCAGGGAACACACTCCTCTTCACTGGCCATGCCTTTAGGTTCTGGGGGTGGCTGAGAGTCTGGAAAAGTTTTAGGGACAGTCTTTAAGGTCCCTTCCAATCCAACCTTATATCATTCTGATGACGTTTTCTGACATAAGATTCAATCTCATGTGCCCAAAGCAGTGGTCCCTACTATAGCTGTACCAGGAAAAGGGAAATGTACCCATTTCAGACATCAGTAGAAATTGTTTAGAGGAGAAAGACTTTAGAATTTGCTAGTATCATCCCTGGTGGGGAAACTGGAGCTCAGAAAAGTGAAGGAAGCTGCCCAAAGGTCCCTGTTTTCCGGCCCCCATCCCACATCTGCCCTCACATCCTTTGTTAACCTCCCCCAAGGCCAAGTCCCCCTAGGTGGATATTTACAGGTGAAAAGAAAAGAGTCTCAACCTATGCCCCACTCTATATCCAAGCAAAGAAACTACACTCTGGTCAGCCAGCCAAAATATAAGTTTAAGTGGAATCTAGCCTCCTAAAAGACACACACACTCTCACACACACACGCACACGCACACGCCATCATACAATTTAACAAAACCTTCTACTGCAGTATTATTCAAAGCAGTGTAAAGCAGCTGCATTTAAAAAAACAAAAAACAAAAGCAAATTGAAATTGAATTCTGAGGCATAATTCAAGAGATAAAAGTCAAAAAAAGGCAATATGTGATGATTGAGTATGCACGACCACAACCCTTAATCTCTGCCATCCTCTGCAGTGTAAACAAATCTGCTGATTGTTGATGATATTGCTGAAAACATCACTAATCAAACCTTAAATACCAAATACATTTAAGCAAATAACACTCCAGTAACAGTCATTCTAGCTGATCGTGAAGGAAATTCAAATCGGAGACCAGGTTGAAAATGGCCAGGGCGAGACTGTAGCTTCGCATTAATTGACCAACATCCTAGAGGCAGTGCTTTCTCTTAAGTACAGAAGGCCTGAGACACAAAAGGAAATAAGGAAGAAGTCCAGGAGGCAAGCGCTAATGCAATTTCAAGCTGGAATTACATCAGCAGCTTTAAACAGATGGCAGAATGGGAATAAATGTGTTAGCTCCTTTCTCTTACTTGGGCTTTCATTGTTTATATCATTAAAAATAAGGAGAGTTTAAAATAACATATATCGTCATGTAGCGACTCACAGAGACATACAAAACTAGTTTGAAGAGAAGGCTGAATTTGGTCATACTCCTGGTTGTTTTGAAAACAACTGGGTGAATTCAATTAAGTAACCAGCTGCCTGTTTACAGAGGAGAAGAAAACCTTGTAAAGGCACATTGATTATGACTGAGCTGGTCATAGAAAACTCTGGATAATCCAAAGATTGGTTTCAAAACATTTATCCTGTGTGTGAGAAGGCGACGGTGGGTTATGGCATCTTATATGCCTAAGGTGGAAGAGACCTAACTGATGGTTTAGTCCTGGGATAGCAAAAAATGCAGAAGTGTCCCCACACATCTGCTGTTCCCGGACCGCGGCAGACATCACCAGCCGATCGTGGCATCATTCCTGCTGCCTGAAGGTCAGTCTCAGAATTCTCGAGATGCCCCAGCAGTTTCCTCATGGCAGAGAGGCTGTAATGGAAGCCTGTTTCCCCATCTCTGATCTTGCCCAGCTCATTCATTTTACAGATGAAGAAACTGAGGCCCAAGGAGAAAAAAGTGGCCCGTAATATTGATTATAATGCTTTGCTCTATAAACCAAATGCTTGTTAAATACTTCATGTATTTATGTGCCTGACCCATATGCCTGGCTCTGTGCTAAGCACCTTACGTGAGACATCTCACGTCACCTCGCAACAATCCTGTAGAGGCAATTTTTGTTTCTATTTTAAAAACGAGGAATCAGAGAGGGCAAACCTGCTCTTCTTGTCGGGATGGTGGAATAAGCATGCATAAAATCCTTCTCTTCCTTGAATATATAGGAATGTCAACAAAATATCTAAAATGCTTAAATATACTGGAAATAAAGGGGAATATCTTCATAGAGCAGGAAGAAGAGAAAAACCTACCTTACCTATAGGAGTTGAAGTGGGGCTGTTGGAAGTAGGAACCGGATGTGGGCTCCCCGCAAATCCTTGGGGGCCCCGAAGTATGCCTGAGCTTGCATCCTAGCCTACATATACCCACCTTCTCTTCGAAATTTCCTTACGAAGTGAGGAGCCACCCCAGAGGGAAGTGAATTTGTGCTGCCCTAAGGGCCTCCATTTTGTGAGATGTGGACAGTCAAGCAGCCTCCGGGAACCTGGGCTCACGTCCCTATTCCTGCCTCGTTGGGAATGTAGACTATGTTCCCTGTGGAGGGAAAGTTTCTTCATCTTCACAACAGAGTACTTGTGTTTCTTCTCTGTACTCGTAGGTTGCTGAAGAAGTTGCAGTGGGCGGCCTTCAAGATGGCCCCCACAGCCCTCAGAGACCCATATCCCCGTGCTTGTGTACTACAGCCGTGATGACTATGGTCTATGTCTTCTGAGGCTGGGTCATAAACGGCATTGGGACTTGGCCTTCTACTCTCTTGTATCACTTGCCCCAGGGAAGCCAGGGCCACACTGTGAAACATTCAAGCAGTGTTATGGAGAGCTCTCCCTAGCAAGTATCTGAGGCCTCCTGCCAGCACCCATCTGCCATCCAGATAAGTAAGCCACCTTGAAAGCAGATCTTCCAGCCCAAGTCACACTCAGGACGACAGCAGCTCTAGCCAATCCTGACAGCCACCCCGTGAGAGACGTGAGCGCAGAACCACCCAGCTAAGCTTCTCCTGAATTCCTGACCCACAGACAGTGTGAGATAACAATTGTTTCCTGTTTTAAGCCGCTAAGTTTGGGGGTGATTTGTTAACACGGCACTAGAGAACTAAGATAGAAATAAAGAAGATAGTGACAGCCAAGTGTTGTCTCCTTATCTATCTTAAGGGATGATTTTGAAATCATCTGAAAATTTGAATTTCAGGTCACTGCATTTCTCCTTGATTTCACATATGCCAGTTGACCTTTCCTCCTAGGTTTCTCCTGCAAATGAGGAGTAGCAAAGTTAAGCCGGTGCTGTAAATCATTACTAACCGAAGATGTGAAATTTCGAGTCCCAGAAGTGAAATGCAGGGCGCCTGGGTGGCTCAGTGGGTTAAAGCCTCTGCCTTTGGCTCAGGTCATGATCTCAGGGTCCTGGGATCGAGGCCCGCATCGGGCTCTCTGCTCAGCAGGGAGCCTGCTTCCTCCTCTCTCTCTGCCTACTTGTAATCTCTCTCTGTCAAATAAATAAATAAAATCTTAAAAAAAAAAAAAAAAAAAGAAGTGAAATGCAAAGCCAACACGGTTTCTTCCACCCCTGTTAAATGCAGATTAGGACTTGGGATCCTGTGCTCAGAGATGATGCCCCTGAGATCTCATTGCCTTACATTAGCATCCAGACTGGTCAGCTACTTGTTAACATTTCTCCCTAAGCCTGCTGAATCCCTTGACTTTTACATACATTAATTGAAGGCTTCACTTGAGGAGAGAAAATAATAGATAAACATCTTTTTACCTGCTTCATGTATTACCAAAAAACATTCCAGGTCAAAGTTCATCAATATTTCACATAATTAGTGAAATAAATTAAATGAAATAATATGTCTCAGATTTCTTGTTAGTTTCTTATCTCTCCTTTCCTTGAAAACCAGAGATACATATATATAATTCTTTGTTAAAGACTAACGTTTTGCAACACTAATTGGTTTCATAGTTGTTTGGGAATTTTTTTTTTTGAATTATTTTTTTTAAGGGTCAAAGCTTCTAAACCCCCTTATCTTTGGGTCAGAATGAGATTTTAAAAATCACACTGGGACTGCAAAATTTGCCTGTTATTTAAATCATAATATTTCTCCATATTTGTAGCATGTTTTTATACAAATATGTTGAATTGAATGGATGGATCTGTTGGACCTTTTCCTTAAAAGAATTATCTTGTGACACGAAAACGTTTTCAAGGTGATGCATTACTTAGGAACTTGTCCTAAGGCTAAGAAACCAGCAGGGTTACAGTTTAAAAATGATATTGTATTCTTATTTTATCTACAATAGCAAATCGTAACTTAGTAAAATTAAAGTTTTTCAGCTTATTGGTCATGAACATATTAATATTAGAATCTTCTCTCCAAAATACTGTCACCCAGGCCCCAGGAGCAAGAAGGAGGTCAGCACAAAGCTTGCTGAGGCTCAAGAACGTTAGGCCCTAGTCTGAGTCTGTCCCTGGATGATTGTGGGAGCTTATCTAATTACTTTCATTTGGGGGACTCTGTGTTCTGGTGCCTGAAATACTGTCTGCTGGACGCTCTCAAGAGCCTTTCTGTCAGCCCTTCCAAGTCTAAGATTCCAGGCTCCTAATGAGGCAGCACGGAACTCGTGATAGCGCCGAGAGGACTCTGCCTCCTGCTTTGAAGGGACGGCCTTCCACAATCTCTGATGTGGTAAGGACCCCAAAAGAAAGTTTCATCTCCTTTGTCGTCACACAGGTGAGGGTTGCCCTCTCCATTTCACTACAGAGAGTAGGAACAAAGTATGGAAGGTCTCCAACCATGAGCTATTTGAGGCCTGCCTGAATAGCTTTCTCTGAGTGAGCCCACAGGTAAAAATTAGTTGTTTTCTGGTGAAGCGGTAATACTAAAGAAGTACGAATAGCTAAAGAGAATAATTAACATCGAGAGCATGCTTACTCTATACCAGACACTGTCTAAAACTTTATCTCTATTACTGTTTAATCCCTACCACAAGCTGATGAGTAGGCACTGTTCATCTCTTCATTTTACAAATGAGGGAACTGAGGCACAGAGAGGTGAAGCAACTGATCCAAAGTCACACAGCTCATAAGTGGCAGAGCTGGAAAGCAAATCTGGTTATCTTGTGCTCCTAATCTCTTGCTGTGCATACAAAAAGATATAAATCTTACAAATAATCAGTAAGATGAAAATAAATAGTACACTACTTATTTGAGTCCATCAAAGCAGCACAAATTTAAAAATATTTAAATCAGGTGCTCTTCAAGTTAGAGAAGTATAGGGGGTATTTTCACATCCTTTTGGTGAGAGTGGAAATCGGGATTGTAACTTAAGTGTATTTTCTGGGGGGGGGGGTCTTCCTAGAGTACCACCCACACATATGTGCAGGGTTTTACAGTGTGGTGCTAGTGTGACAGCAAAATGTGAAAAATCACGTGGAGTGGGGGAGGGGAAACAAAAACAATTGCATCAGAACTCCTAAGGTTAGGGCCTGGGCATTGGTTTCATTTTAAAACTCCTTACCTGATTCCAGGGCAGGACCATTAGACTAAATAAGCTGCAAGTTCCTCCATTTGATGGAATTTTATGTGTTTTTTTTTCTTTTGTAATGAGGTAGATGTACATGTAACGGACATAGGTAGAAAACTGCAGAATGTGTATTGTATGATGCCATCTACTTAGCAATGAAATGATATTGTGTATTTTTATGTACTTACATACTTATATGTAAATATTTTGAAAAAAACATAGAAAGATGCGTGTCCAAACGATGGGATTACCTCTGGGAATTTGAGGATGATGGTCAAGGAGGATTTTAGCCTTACTTGTAATGTTTTTAATGTCTTATAAGTAGATAAAAAATAAATGTAAAAGAACTTACAGATGTTTAAAAATGAGTACAGTAAAACAATACAAAAATAGAAAAGAAAAAAGCCCAAATCATAATCCAACTAGCTAGAAAAAGCCATTTAAAATTTTTGATCGATTTCTTTCCTGTATTTTGTCTACATATATATTATTAAAATATATAATTATTAAACTTATTGAAAATTATTAAATTATTAAAAATTATTAATATATATTTTAATCTCCCCCCACCTTTTTTTTACACAAAATAGGAATTATCACATGCTGCATTTTCTCTTTTGCAAAGGTCTTCTCCACAGAGGCTCATGAAGATGTGCACTGACCCCATTCCAGCCACCCTGAATTTCGTCCTGCCCTTCTGTGAGAACTTGGCTGGGGCTGGGGGTCTGAGGTGTGGGCTGGGAGGTGGGAGGGTGCTATGTCATCAAATGGACCATCACCCATGAGATGTGCAGGGTTCCTCCAAACTTGTCACGGGGCTAGTGTTCCTGGTGGGGGATTTAGAGTTTTGGGAAATGGGCGCATGGAAACTGCTCCTCTTTAGCATATGAGTTTGTTATTTGACTCCCAGACACATTTTCCTCTGTATGAAAGGAGGGGTCACCTATAATTGACTTCATCCCAAGAAATGGGACCAAACTATGCAAAAGGTTAAGAACAGGATCACATGTTTTAAAAGGGAAGCACCTGCCACGTCTACCCCTCCAAGTGGATGCAACTGTGTCTTCCAGTCTGCATGCCTACATGGTGACCGAAGTGGTGGCATTACCAAGCATCTGTTCCCATGATTTATTTCAACCCCACGCATGTTTATGAAGCACCGGCCCTGGGATGGGCACATATTAAAGACCTGGTTGCTGGTCTGTGGGCTCCCTTGGTCCAGAAGGGAAGACATGCATACGTGCAGAGCCCTGATTCAAGGCAGGCTGTGATGCACTGTACCTAGCCGAGCCCTAAGCAATCTGTCAAGTATGGGTGTAATAGTGGGAACCAATCGGATGAAATTCTCATAGTCATGGCGGGTGGGGACATTAGGGCGGTTTTCCTAACCGCCTTGCATCAATTCATTCTTGGACTCATAAACGTGAAGTCGCAACCCTCCTGTGGCTAGAACGCCATTCCTGTTTGGGCTGCCTAGAGAGGTATGGCTGCATTTTAACGCTAAGTCAGGGGCGGCTAATGTTAAATGCACACAGTCTGTTAATGCCTGGGAGGCTGTGCGAGCTTGAATCTTTCTGGGCTCCACTTCCTCATCTGTAAAATGAGGATCATTTTGTTTTACATTCCCTCTCATTTACCTTCTCCCACACTATACACACACTCTCTCTCTCTCTCTCTCTCTCTCTCTCTCTCTCTCTCTCTCTCTCGGGAATCAAATGAGTTAATGGATGTGAAAGCAGGTTCCACATTTTAAATAGCTATAGAAACGTAAGGCCATTATATAGATTTTTATCAGAGCCTCAGGTTTATTGAATGTTTATATTGCATCCTTGGAGACCTGTGCTTTTATTTGAAATGCAGTATTCATCTCCTCAGTTTTTTTTGTTTTTTTGTTTTTTTGGTTTTTTTTGGTGAAACTAATCTTTTTATCCAATGACTTCAGTCTGTTTGCTAGAAAGCTGTCTAGGTGACAATGTTGGTATTCAAAAGCCAATCTGAACACACTTTCCATCTAAGAAGTGTCAAAAATCACAAATGTGTATCTTTTTTAAAAAATTGACTTTATCCAGTGTTTTACAACCCAGTGAAAATATTGTCAGTTGTAGATATATGTATGCTCTGAATATTTCTGGTATTTTTCACGTGTCTGAATGTGGTTCTTGATTTATTCCTCTTAAATAACCTGGTGATCCCGGGGGGAATATCACAATCTATAAGTATCACTATTTACAATAAGATGGATTTTTCTATCTTGCTAATTGCAGTATTAATTTCCATTTACAAGTTGGTAATTTGTAGCATCAATCCTTTCCCTGTCATTGGGGTGGGGCTGTTGTTTTCAGAGAAAGCCCCAGGAACATCCTTTCTGTTCTAATCTCCAGTTGTGCTACACATAGCAGAAAATGAGAAGAAAAAAAAAAGATAAGATAATTTCCTTGATGGCAGACTAAGCAGGCAGAAATTGCTCAAGTTTCTGAACCAACTCTGGCTTTCACCAACATCTCACCACCCTCCCTGCCTTCTATGACCAAACCGAATCGCATCCCCACACCAGGTAGAAAAGCATTACCATCATTATTGCAATATTTATATTCCCATCCCACTCTCCCTTGCATATTTCATTTCAGTGCCAGGTGTGAGAAGAAAATCATGAAGTAAAAACATTTCCCCACATGCTCTGTTTCTCTGCTTTGAACCCTCAGCCCCAGCTGCCAGCAGGAGCACCTTGAGGGCTTTCAGAAATTCAATCAGTTCCTAGATAAGAGCATAACAAGATTTTAACTTCCACACTGTTTTTCTCTATGACTTGGATTTTCCACTCTTTGAGTAAAGTCTAATAATTTTGCTTCTAATGGGACCAAGGAGTAGTAAGAAGTATGGAGGTGCTTCTAGGGCTGGAACACAGGGATTTAGAAATCCTCCCTCCCTAAAAAAATGCTGACTTTCCCCCCTCTTCTTTCTTTCTCTTGGTTCCCAGATGGTGGAGACCAGAGGATGGTCAAGATCATGATCATGAAAGCAGCACAGATGAGGAGTTGAAGTAAAGGCTCTGAACCTGAGTTGGACTGGGAGGACCAGACCCCAGGAGGGTGGCAAGCTGGGGTGCACAGGCAGCCTTGGCCAAAGGGCATGGTGCAGAGCCCATCCCTGGAAATTATTTGGACTTCTCATGATGCTTCATCCCTGTATCAAAATTCTAGAACAGGAGTTAAGGACCTCGGAAGTCCTCCTGTCTTTCTTTCTCTTCTTGATTGGTAACCTGAAAGCTTTCAAGAAGAACCCCTAGATGTCAACAGACCTAGAACGTGATTTGTCCAAGCTGGAACAAGAGGACCGAGGGCAGAGAACAGAATGGAACTAAAGAAGAACTCGGTGTGTCTGGATGTCTTGAGAGGAGTTTTTTGTTGTTGTTGTTGTTTTGGGTTTTTTGTTTGTTTTTTTTGTTTTTGTTTTTGTTTTTTTGTTTTGAGAGGAGTTTTATAGCCCCATCAGGAGAGCGTGGGGAAAAATTAATAAGAGGTATAACCTAAGGTAATGGAATAAAAAAAGGGGGACATTTACTCAATCTGTAAAAAAAAATGCACAAGAAAGAACATGAAACCACAGTACTTACATGGCTCAGCTATATGCTGTTTATAGGGTCGTGAGGTTATAAACACTATGTATGAGGAAGAGAGGTAAGTCGAATCTTCCCCAGTAGGAATTAAAAGATGGTAGCTAAAACAGAGAAACCAGGAAATAGAACTCTACTCATGGTATTC
Organism: Ailurus styani; assembly: GCA_002007465.1. Taxonomy (NCBI): domain Eukaryota; kingdom Metazoa; phylum Chordata; class Mammalia; order Carnivora; family Ailuridae; genus Ailurus; species Ailurus styani. Next base: position 3,302,590 of record LNAC01000163.1, on the reverse strand, counting down.
AGAAACTTGGAGGTAAATTCTAGAAGAAACCACTAAAATAATTTAACGTGGTTGCCGCCGGGGAGTAGCCCTTTGGAGTGAAGCAGGGGACTGTGATTTTTCATGATGAAGCCTGTGGTTCTATTTTAAAGGATGTGGACTTTATTTAAAGGATTCTCATGTATTTTAAAGGGAATCACTGGGACTATCCATAAATACCCAGGGCACTGTGGAACTTGGGAGTGAAGCTTCAGAAATGAGAGCACAAGCCAATGCATCCCCTTCCCTATCTCAGCTCTTGTGGCTCTGGGAGCTGGATTTTCCCTCCCCGGGGGTCCCCGAGTAAGGACAGCATGAAGCAGAGCCCCTCGGTGCACTGACATGCAATATGGGTGAAATTAAGCTCTTACAGCTTGAAGCCACTGTGGGTAGGCGTTGTTCATTAATACTTATAAATTGGGCCTATCTGACTGTTCTCATCACTTCAAGAGAGGTAGAGTCAAGCAAGAAAATGAAAATATGGAAATAGCCCATTCCATCCAAATCACTGAGTGTGGAACAAAAGATGGAGGAATAAGACTCTATGATAAGCAACTGTGGGAAAAAGTCATAGTTATTTCATGATATCATGTATGTATATGTACATATGTGTACATATATATGCATAATCTATATATATGCAGAAAATTTTAAATGCATGGATTGTGTAATATTTTTATAATTCATAATAGAAATATACAATACATGTAAAATTCATATATATAAATGTATTTTATATTAATGTCACATATATATAGTGGTAGGTAGAATAATCGCCCCAAATATGTCCATATCCTAATCCCTACATGGCAAATGGGACTTTGCAAATATGATTAAGGTTAAGAACCTTGAGATGCGAAGATTATACCAGATTATTCAAGTGGGTCTAATCTAGTCACATGAGTCCTTAAAAGCAGGCAATCACTCCAGCTGCAGAAAGCCAGAGACAGCAGCATAGAAGAACTCGGCCTGTTTCACTGGCTTTGCAGATGGAAGAAGAGGCCACAAGCCAAGGGATGCGAGTGAGCTTTAGAAACTGGAAAAGACAAGGACACAGTTTTCCCTCTCGAGCCTCCAGAAAGCAGTACAGCTTTGCCCACACCTTGATTTTAGCCTCGTGAGACTAGTGTTGGACTTCTGACCTACAGAACTCGAAAATAATAAATTCATGTTGTTCAAGTCACTCACTTTGTGGTAATCTGTTATGGCAACAATAGAAAACACACACACTCACATCCACGTGAATTTTAAAGAAAATAGAATTCCGATTTTAAAAGGTTCAACATGAAATTTTAAAATAATGTAAACATGGATGTAAATTAAAATGGAATGTTTAGGATAGTTCTTAAAAGTTAAAAAATATATATGAAGCATAAAGTAAAAGAATAATAAACTCTTTCAAAATGTATGTTCTAGACCCAGACTGTTGCTTGCTGCATGTTGTAGGCAATTTGTCTAACTTCTCCGGTCCTCAGTGTTCCCATCTGAAACCTATCCACCTTACAGAGCTCTAGGAAGCATGGATTAAGACTCAGTACATGCTTGTCCTGGTATTAGTTCTTTAGGACAAATCACCCTTATGCAATAGGAAATCATGAAGGATCCAAAACCGATAGTAACAATGTACCAACTCTGGGTTTGAGTCCCAGTCATACAACTTATTAACTGTTACAGTCACTCACTACATATGATTCTCAATTTCTTCATCTGTTTATAGGAACAATAAAACTATCTGCCTTCACCGAAAAGTTCCCATGAGATTATGTTTTAATAAATGTACATAGAGAAATTACCCTTTTTGAGGTCAGTGCAACAATGGCAAGGGTGGAAACTGGGAAACCAATTAGAAGGCTAAGATCATGTCAAAGGGAACAGCAATACTAACTTTGGACAAGGGTATAAACACAGAAAGTTCATTGTCTCCAGATACTGATCAAAATATTTAAACTCTATATGACCGACATCTCAGAAACCTATACGGAAAGTCATAGCATAATTAGAATTTTACTTGATGAGTATGGTGTCAGGGAAAAAGGGCTAGCAAGAAGAATCAAATATTTGATGTCCCAGTGCTGATAGGGTCGGATTTATCCCTTCAATATCAAGGATGACTTTTCCAAGAGAGCAATGATGTTCTAGGTTTATTGGATGCAGTCCCCTGTGTGCATCTTCATATTAGATATACTCTTTCCACTAGACTATTGACCGAGGTGCCTCCATCACTGGAGAGCTGTGGATGGGCACTGAGTCCCTGCCATTCCCTTCCTCCCACCGGCTTTCATTGCCAGCGCACGGCTAATTGACTCATTTTTGCTCTAACTAGCTTCATACATTCAATCACATGGTGATCAAGCCTGGCCCAGGATGGCCATGAAGTCAATGATTTTAAACTTTTCAATCTAGGTCATTAAATAGAGCAAAGCCCCAAGGAATCACCCACTCTACACTTTCCTATTTCCTAGGAGATAAAGAACATTGTGATGAACATCAGAGAGGAATAAAATGCTATTCAAATTATAACAATGCAGTAATTACCCCCCAAGAAGTACCAAGAAGGATAAGAACTACAGAGAATTGTACAAAGTGCTTTGATGAATTCGAGAAGGACAGCGATTGAAAGTCACGCCCAACTCCTAAAGGTGCTGATGGCCATTGATGACCAAGCATCCTGCCTGAGCATCTCAGACATCTGACTCCACTGTCTGCAGGTGGCTGTGAGTTGGTTCTTCTGCCCAGCCTCGTGCATAGTAGCCTGACTTCTTATTAACACACCAAGTGAAAATACTTTTTTTTTTAAGATTTTATTTATTTATTTATTTGAGAGAGAGAGAGAGCACAAGCCAGGGGAAGGGGCAGAGGGAAAAGCAGACTCCCCACTCAGCAGGGACCCACCAATGCGGGGCTTCATCCCAGGACCCTGAGATCAGGACCTGAGCTGAAGGCAGACACTTAACCGACTGAGACCCCTCAAGCGCTCCCCCAGTGAGAATTCTTAATAAACTCTAGTGATGCACTCTTTTCTTTACAAATATCAAGTCTTGATCTCTTTTAATGACGTACTTACTAGTTTATGACATTTCCTTGGGTATAAATAAAAAAAAATAAGTAACAATTCTTAAGTTCTTATTACATTCCAAAAACTTTTCTAAGAGCTTTTAATGCATTAAAAAAAATGAGCATTCATGGTATTTCCCATCATTCATTGATAAGAGGAAGGGAATTGTATTTTTGCTTCATATATAGCCAGTCAGTTTGTTCCTAGACATGGCGATTTTGTATGTCTCTGTCATAATCTGCATGCGCTGATTTGGACATTGAACTCCCAAAGCCATTCTCATTTCCCTTGCTTTCAAGTTGTGGGACTAGTCTTTGTCACCCCCAAGTCTTGACCCTAATATAGAAAAACATGTTACAAACTATCGAGTGCTGCACACATGTAAGGGTTTTAGAACTGGGGCTCCCTCTCCGTTTACAAGTGAGGAAACCGAGGCCCAAGCAGGAGATCAGACATTTTCAAGGCGGCTCATTGCATAGACAGAAGTGTCAGCATGAGACCCAGACCTGTGGCTCTCTGCAGACCTCTCCTTCCAAACTGTGGAAATCACCCTCATTCCCCCCTGACCCGTTCCCCACGTATTGTCAGAAAAGCTCAGTTCTCCTTCTCCTGATCCTACCCTAACAAATTACCCCAGTACTTGGGTGTTGAAAGCAACAAACATGTATCTCACAGTTTCTGAGGGTCAGGAACCCAGGAGAGGCTTGGCTGGGGGCTCTCTCCAGAGACTGCAGAGACAATGTCAGCGGGGTTCTCAGTCCCCTGGAGGCTTGACTGGGCTGGGGAACCTGCACCCACACTCCCTCGTGTGGCTGGGCGCCGGTGGCCTCTGCTTCCCACTGCGTGGGCCTCTCCATAAGGCTGCTCGTGACGTGGCTACCGATCAGAGAGACAGACAGAGACAGAGACCTGAAAGCCAAACTGAAGAGCCCGAACTGTACTTTGCATAACATGGGGGGCCATTGATAAGGGATGAGAATTCATCATCAACTGGGTATCCAGTTACAAGTCGATTATCTGGGCTGAGACCATGCTACATTGTCTAAGACACTGCAACTGGTTGCTGACAGAAGCTCAAACAAACAAGATTTAGTAGCAGGAATCCTGTGAATATCCTGCAGTGGCCCATAAATACTGCCCAACGGGAGGCAGGGAAGAACGTACCGAGGTGCCTCATTAGTCCGGGGAGAGAAGAGAGGTTTATTTTTGAACTTTTCCTTTCACAAAATTTACAATCGCAGAGATGGCTTTGGATTTAGAGAGGAACTTTGAAATGATTTAGATGCACGTGAGTCGATGACACCCAGATCGGCGTCTCTGGCTTCAACCACCCCTCTGAGCTTTGGACGTGTTTATCCAGCTGTCTGCTGGACATGTCCATTGGTTGAACTATGGATACTTTCATTTCAACATGTCAGGAATTAGATTCATCACTTTTTCCAGCCTCTCCTGCTCTGGGTGTTTTATTTAATTAAATCATCACCTGCCCAACCACCGAAGCAGGAGCCCGTAGGCCACCCTCTGCTGAATGCAGAAGCCATATTTCCCTGCTCACGTGCTCAGACTGATGGTTTCTCCCACACACAGGCCTCACCCAACCTCCCTGTCCTCTCCTGCCTCCAGTCCTTAAGGAATGTGTTGCCTGGCCTGGAACATTCTTCTCTCTTGCCTGACTTGGAAAACTCTTACGGGTTTCCCGGGACCCACTCCAAATGTTGCCTGCTCTCTGTAGAATGAATCTCTCCTTCGCCTGGACTCCACACCCATCATCCCCCACCTCCAACGTCATTGCTGTTTCCACGTCTACCGCTCCACAAGACAAGGAGCTCTTTTTACTTGATAGCCAGGGAGAGACTCTGGCCCCTAAACATGAAGTGACGTATTTGAGTTCAAGTTCACTCGGTTTACCAATAGCAGAGGCAGGACTAGAAGATCTTCCAAAAACGCTCACGTGTGCTGCTCTTTTGTGTGTGTGTGTGTGTGTGTGTGTGTGTGTGTGTGTGTGTGTGTGTGCTGGAGAAGGACCTGCTGGGCTAAATCCGTGTTTGTCTTTGAGGTGAAAGTTGTACCCCAAACACGCGTCCTGCGTCAGGGGTGCCACCTCAGTCGGTGGCCCGGGGAGCGTGTGCGTTGAGGGGCTTGGGTGGGGCTGCTCAGGCCTTGCTCGCGGGACGGCCCGTGGAGAGCAAGTGCCACTCTGATTTGTGAGTTAGCCATTTCCATTCCACAGAGGCCCTTGTCAAGTAGGAGCCTGTCAGCTCTCATCTCTGTCTCTCTTACCCCTGGGGCCAAAAGTCACATTCGGTTTCTGCTCACTTATTTGATTTCCAGTGGCTCCTCTGTTATCCCCGGCTTCAGAACCTTCAGCAAGTGGTTTCTCTTGGATGTTTAAGGTGGAAATCTCTGAGCTGGGCCTGTGCTGCGGACAAGTGTGCGATCGATGGGAAACCTCTCACTGGAGGCTATCCTATCCCAAGTCTTGCTAAAAGGCACTTTCAGAAGAAGGGAAAGGCTCTTAGAGGCCTTTGACAATGGACTAAGCTGGCCTCACACCGTCCCCTTTTTTCTCCTGGGTGACCGTTCACCATCGCCACCCTCTCTGACGATCAGAGAAGAATGCGAAGATACAGACAGAAAGGAAATCACTCCTTTCATACATAGGACAGAAGGCTCTCAGGGGCAGGCAGAAAAGCAGTGACTTGGGAGGAAACTGTGAAGGGAGGGTGGATGTTAGGGATTAGGGCGGGCTGAAACTTTGGGCTTTGGCTCTGCCCCTCCAAGTGGCCTGTCTTTCCTGGGGTTCTCTGCGTTTGATTCCTGTAGCCACCACCACACCTGGCCCTTCCCTACCAGGCCCCAGGGAACATCAACCCTCTTCCTATTTCTCTTGAACATAACTGAAATGCTCTAATACTTTCCAAAAGTGGCTTCACTAACGTGCTAAAGAAAACATACATAGAAAACACCACTGGCATAGAAAACAATCCATTTCACTCGGGATCATATCTCAATCCTATGAACCCCAGAAGTGAGTATGGGAGACTTTCATTTAACTCCCCCCAGTGTCCTATCCAGGTCTACCCCTCGTCTTGCTTCTTCCCCTACAAGTTTTCTGCCCATCTCCCAACCATAAGTCTTCTGGGTACCATTTGCTTGCTAGAAGTTGGTGTGGGGAATCTTTTTGTTCAAATCAAATCATAACAGGAAAAAGACACGTCAGGACATAAGTGAAAGCTAACTGAAGGCCTCGGAAGTGAAGCTAGACCACAGTATAAGGATGTGAGAAATATTTAGGAGTCAGAAGAGATAGAATTTGAGGTCCTGTTAGATCTGAGACAGAAGGGTTAACTCTACTGTCTTATAAAGTATCTGTTGAACTCAAGCTGGAATTCCTTATATTGTTTGCATATTGGAAATAATATTGCTAAGAAAAACGTTGGAAAGGGGAAGCACAAACAGACACAAAGGGTAAGACAGGACTTCTGTTATTAAGATACATATAATGGCATGCCACTTTTAAAAAATCCGATTTATGAAGAAACAATTTACACACAACAAGTGCCTACGTTTAAAGCATATGTTTCATTGAATTTTGACAAACACAAATACTCATCTAACTACCATCACAATCAATATATAAAATATTTCTCTCACCTCACAAAATTCCCTTGTGCCCTTGCCCACTTAATATCTACACCCCCCTCCCTAGGCCACCGCTGATTGGCTTTCTGTCACTCTAAATTAATTGTGCATGTCTTAGAAAACAGGGAACCAAACAGCATCCAGTCTTTTGTGTCTAGCCTTCTTTCATCCAGCGTTATGTTCCTGAGATTCATCCCCATTATTGCTGAATAAATATATCATTGTTTGGCTATACCACATTCGTTTATCCAGTCCCCTATGGATGCATGTTTGGGTTGTTTGGAGGTTTTAGTTGCTCCAAATAAAACCACTGTGAATATTTATAGGCAAGTCCTGGGGCGGGGCACCCGTATTTCCATTTTCTGGGAAGAATACCTAAAAGGAGAATTGTCATATGGGAAGAACTTGTTCTTTTAACTCTACAAGAAACTGGCAGCTCATTTTTTAACCAATAGAATGCTTCTTACCATCATTTACCATAATTCAAGGATGAGGAATAAACAAATTCAGCCCAATCCTACTCAAATTATCACAGAATTTAAATTAGTGGGATCTGAATTAATGAGCTTAAGCCATTATAAAACGTTAAATTAACCCAAAAATGGTTTGGATTTTTAACTCATATGAAAATAGTATTTCTGAAAGAATATTACATATACCAGAAGGGAGAAATTTTGTGAACGTTGTACATTTCCTCCCAGAAAAAGAACAGCAGGGCGCCTGGGTGGCTCAGTGGGTTGGGGCCTCTGCTTTCAGCTCAGGTCATGATCTCAGCGTCTTGGGATCGAGGCCCACGTCAGGTTCTCTGCTCAGCAGGGAACCTGCTTCCTCCACTCCCTGTCTCTCTGCCTGCCTCTCTGCCTACTTGTAATCTCTCTCTCTCTGTGTCAAATAAATAAATAAAATCTTAAAAAAAAAAAAAAGAACAGCAATGTATTGTTATTTTATCAATTGACTAATGCTATATAAAGCTGTGAAGTGCTCTATAAACATACATAGGGTATCATTGTGTTACTTTACTGGAAGCTGCCAAGGGACTGGTAGTAGTACTGCTTTGCTTATAGCATCACGCGGATCCTGTGAACACCATGATATCACCCTTCTGAGCTGACTCAGCCAGAAAGCCGAGACAGGTGTATTGCTAGGTGGGCTGGTGACTTAGAAAAGTACTGCTCTGCTGTCCTTATGGGTTCCCCTGTGATCGGGAGCCTTAACATTGCCCCTACGGACCTAACATCTCCAGGAGCAGCCTAATCATTGACTCAGAAATTTCTTTAGAAGCTGATTGACAGCAGCTGCCAATCTAGATAATCGCCAGAGAGCCCCAATTAAAGTGCTGACCATCGATCTCACTGCCAGAACTGAGGACTTTAATATAAATCCACAAGTGGAAAAAAATTACCCCCTGAGAAAAGAGCAGCATTTTTGCAGTATGCACTATATTACACAGCCATATTACACATTATTTATAATTCATAGATGCATTTTTAACTCATCTTCTGAAATGTACTCTTAGTCTAATAAGGTTGGTATTCAGAACCTTTCTTTTTCAATCCTTCACTTCAGAGAGAGACATAGTAAATCTGGAAGAAAATATAAACGAAGGAGTATTTTTAGCATTGACAGAAATAGGAACTCTTTTAAAGTAATTTGTACTTTTGCCATTGCTGGGGTCTTCATTAGCCACCTAAGGAGGAAGAGCCCGATGTTTTCACTAATCCTCCAGATGAAGCCAAGTTTAAAAACACACACTCTCTATAGGGATTATGTGAAGATGTTAAAAGTTGGCCAGAAAGGTGACAAGGTATCTTGATAATTGAGACAATCCTGGGAGTCGGCTGGTCTGTCCAACCGCTATGAACTAATGGTGGGTAATCAAACACAGCAGGTCTGCACAGATACTGGCAAATGCCAAACAGCTTCCTGTATGCACAGAATTCAGCTTAATTAGTCACAGAGGAGGAATAGGCACATTTAAACTAATCCAAGAAATCATTATTGTTTGAGTTGCTTACATGCAAACACAAAAATGGTCGCCCTCTTAAAATAAGCAGCTCCTCCCTGCAAAGGGAGGGCATGAGAGACAGTCAACTGACCTTCAACAAAAAGAACTGTCCAGAACATGAATTCTCTCCATCACTCCACTTTTGGGTGATATCACAGCCTTATTTCTCAGTAGTTCCATTTCACCCAGTAGATGACAAATAATGGTGCACGCTAACTCAAGAGTGGCTACTGACAAGAAATATGAATGGACTTTTGAAGTTTTGGCATAGTTTTATGGATGAAGAGCTCCAGGGCTGGTGATGGGGGGCTACACCCCCGGCTGGTAGGGCAGGGTTCTCTGCAGTGGTCTCTGCTCTCTCCTAGCAACTAGGGCATGATTGGCAAGTGGGGACTTTCCTGTTGCCCCAGAATTGAAACCAAGGCTCAGAGTGGTGAGCAAAAGGCACTTAGTGTCCCACTTTTTAAGTAGTAATCTCTCCAAGGAGGCTTTGGATGGTTGGGCCCAGTCACAACAACAGGCTATCAAGAGCATTAATTCAAGAATCGGTCCTTCCACCATCCCCATTCATCACCCCCACCCCAACTTCATAGGAGAAGAGAACCTGGAGGTGAGAGAGGGTCAGCCATTTTGGTAGTGCTGCATTTGCAGAAGAAGATTATCCCCTTCCAAGACGAAGGAGGTTCTTCCAGCCCTTGGACCGTCTTGAGGACGTACGCTTCCCCCTCTCTAACCATTCACAAAGATAGGTGGGGTCTGTGAGGAAAGGTGCTGGCATTTGATTTCATCACCACTGTTCAGGCTATGCAAGCTGAACGAGAGAAAGAAACAAATCTCCTCATTCGTGTAGGTGTCATTGGGGGTTACAACCCTGACTGTCTCCACAGAAAAGGAAAGGAGGCAGCTGCATCCGAGGAACATGGATGGAGAGCCACCAACTGGGGTTGAGTTGGAATTTTCTGTCAGATCTCTTGAGGGATCTTTAAGATGCAAGATTATAGCTTGAGCATGAGTCCCTTATCAACTGACATGTTGGAGCTAGCGCTGTCCTCATCAAAATCACAGAAAATGAGATAGAATAGTAGCCAGCGAACCCAGAAGGCCATGACTATGTGCAGTTAAATAAAGAGACATCTATGCTTTCCTTCTCCCTCCTCCCTGGCCCACACCAAAAGCTCAGCACCCAGATGGGAGGGAAGGTAACATCTGAAGCACACCCGGCCTCCCTCCACCCCATCCCAAGCACTCAGGGCCAAGGAGTTGGCCAGTATGAGGGTCCATGTCAAGTCTCTCAACCTTTCTAGGCATCGTCAGGTAACCAAAGTCCTGACATTTTCAATCACAAAGACGTACTCCTTCTTAGTAAATAAAACAACCAGTCTAAGCATTACTTCGTTTAGAGTTAAATCTTTCCACTCTCCCCAGTCCTGGCCTGCCTTGGGCTTGGAGACTGGTGGTGGGTCAGCTTCTTTCCTATTCTTCTCCCACCTTGCTCTTCTCCTTCTTACCCCCTCCCTGGGCTGTCTCTGGCTTCCAAAGGGTTAGAAATAAGGTGGTGGAACATGGAGAGAGGGGTGGTGAGAGGAGAAATAAGAGGAAGGAAAGTTGTTCGCTGACTGGTTTGGTGCAATCGGCTATGGGGCAGGGTGGAGTCCCACTGCTGATTCTGTCTCCTCAGTGAAGCTTTCATGAAAGACTCAATGACATGCCTTCTGGGGCCTCTGACTGTGGCCCCCCTCGATGGGAAAAAAAGCCCTTTTCGGCTCCTGAATATCTGGAGGCCCTTCCTATTATCCTTCCAGGCAATCTACCCCCAGGAGAATCCGAGATGGGCCCAGGCTAACTCCTCTTCCTTCCCTCCCTAACGTGGGCCTATGTGGCCCCTCAAATACCCTCACCTGCCCAGTGCTCCACTATTCACAGAGGTGCACTTTGCTCCCTCCTGACAGTCTCCAGTCTGTTACCAAAGACCCTCTCCACAAGGTCTATGGACTTTTTTCAGACCAGGTTTGATAGAGATGCGAATGATTTTTGTTTGGTGGAAGAGATGACCTTAATGGGTTATGGTTTACGGTCGTGATGGAATACTGACAGGTTTTGTACCTAACTCAGCAGTCTTATCCTAACACTGCTATAAATACTTAGCTTTCCAAATGGTCTTTGGAATGATTTTAACAACCTAGTGGTTTCTCCATTAATTAATGAGTTGAATAAAATCTTTGACTTGCATTCATTTTATTTGAAAGAGAGTCATAATTTTACCTTTTTGAAAATTCTTTCTTAACAACATTCAAGACCCAGCACTCTCCGCTAAGAAATTCTACTACCACTAATATTTGATGATAGTACTAACTTACATGTCTTCAGCGATTTATAGGATGTAGCTTCCTTCCTGCAGTGAGAATCTTCTTAAGGACAGAGACTCTGGGTGTCTTGAGCACCCTTGCACCTTCTGTGTGACATAGTCTCTAGTTCATAATAGGAACTCAGTAAATATTTGTTATGAATTTCATTTGATGTTCATGTAGACTGCAAAGGAGGTAGAGAGTTCCTCCTTGTTCATTTCACAGATTAAATGTATTTGGATGGCTTGCCCAGTGTCACACAGGTAGTAAGTTAAGAAAGTTGGGACTCAGTCAAGCTTTTTTATTTCTAGGGCAATGTGTTTTTTGAGGATACCACAATTGTCTCTCATTTATAGACTGCTCAATACTCCCATGTAAATTAGAAATAACCTTCTGGCTAAAAGCTTCCTTAAGTAACTACTTCTTGTTAGGATGCTCTAAAATTTTTTTAAACATAATTCAATCTATAAAACTTCCCAATTCATGCTCATAAGCATGATGTTATCTAAGGTCATGGCAATAATATCTAGAGATTAATCTGAGAAGGGCGATTTGTTATTGAAATGGCGGGAGCATTTTTGCCCCAATAGGGTAGTATGTCTTGGTTTAGGAAGAATCCAAATGTATGGAGCTTTTGTTTTCCAAGCCAGGCACAAATGAACACTGGAACGTCAGAAGCTGGCTCCAGTCTGCTTCTGGACTTTTCTTTAGTCAATATTCTTGTTTCTTTGAATGCCAACGGAAACCCCAACCCTCCCGAAAAAAAAATCAAACAAACCAGAGATGTCATGGACTGCTTTGAAATATGCTTGAGTCCTCATTTCTTTCCATTCCCATTGCCAGCACCCTATTATAAATCATTATCTGTTCTTACCTAAATTGCTGCAAAAATCTCCTAGCTGATCTCCCTGCACCTGTTCCTATGCTTCTTTCACATCAACACCACAAGTAAAGTGATTTTTCAAAAACGCAATGTGAACTTGTTTCACCCTCTCTGTGGCCTCCCACTGCTCCGAGATAAACCTAATTCCTTCATGTGGGCTAGAGCCTCACATGACTTGGCCTTGCCTGACTCTCTTTCCAGTTACTCTCCCTTGCTCACAGGGGACCTTTCCCAGCTCAGAGCCTCCGCACATACTAATCCCTCTTCCTAGAGAGCACCACTTTGCCCTCACCTAGGGCAGCCCCCGTCACACCTCAGTGGCAGAGTCGTTTTGTAGGAGAAGACTTCTGTCCTCCTCCAGGCCCTGCATCACACTCACAATGGCTTTTTCAGCATCTGTTTCCCACCAGACTATGAGTTCATTGAGGCCAGATGTGCTGTCTCTCTTGTCTGCAGCCCTGGTTCGAGGCCCGGCACTCTATTTCACCAGTTCAAAGGTGCACATTTTCCCCCGCTTGTTAACATCTCTGACATCAGAATATAAATTTCCATCATTAGTACATCATGGTTTATTCAGCAACTTTTTTATTTCCTAGTGTAAGAGAAATAATTGTGCGTCATACAACTGATACGATCTTCCATTTGAAGAAATCTGGTGGTTGCCACATGAACGTAACAAAAAAGCCTGTAGTCACTTGGTGTTTGGCCTCAGTGCAGAAATTCTACTACTTAGGGTCGGCTGGGTTCTTGAAAGGCTGTTTGCAAGTAGCAAAGCTAGAGAGTCAACTGCTGTTCCTCCGCTGGTGGTGGACAACACCGATGCTTTTTCGCTTGAGTGCTAGCTCGACGTGGCGCGTGTTGCAAGTTCATGGGAGAAGAGCTCTGTATCCGGGATGATTCCTGCTGGCTACTGCCTGCTGCTCTGGTGTCTGCTGATTCGACTTCTGTCAACGCAATTTCAGAGCCCCACCCCTGCTGTCAGCACCTCCCCTGCCAAAGCCGATGTTTCGTCAGCTGCCGCATCCCGGATCAGCTGCCCCCATCTCTGTCCTCCTTCGACTCCTGATGGTTGCTTCTCTCCCCTAACTGAGCGGAGCTGCCCTTGCGTGCTCACAGACACTTAGCCCCTGTTAGACATTCTTCTGTTGGGAGCCCAGGAGAAGACGGGAGTTATGGAGTGCTTGATCACTCATGGTAGTCCTGCCTTGGTTCAGAGCCCTAATGCTACCCGAATGGTCCGAATCGCATTTCCTTGGATTCCAAGAATAACTGGAGCAATTCTAAAGAGAAGCAGCTATATGGGGCCCAACAAATTCCAATTTTGCCTTTACATAAAATAGGAGCCTATTTTTACCCTTTCTTGGGAATCAGCTCTTCCTTTGGCGGAGGTTGCTTCACTCTGATTGTTTGCCGAGAAAATTCTCTCCTTATTCATGGCGTGTTTCGACCCTAGCACAAGAAGGCGTAAGTAGAAGAGGTTGTTCAATTGACTGTGGCCTTGATCAGTCGTAGCCATGATTGACGAGGCCTGCTATTTCTGGACATCCTCTCCCATCATTACCCCTGCCTGGGGCTTCACGAAACGGCTGGGTTGTATCCCACTGACAGAATCTTTTAGTCACTTTCAATTCTGCCAAGGAAATATAGACATGGGCCTTCAGCTTCTAAATTAACTTTGATTCCCTCCAGACCCTGGTCCCCTTTAGGTCACAAAGCATCTTAAAACTGATCTGAACATTTTCATTTAAAAGAAAAGGGAACAGAAAAAAAAAAACATGAGGGAGAAATTATTGAGGCAAATATGACAAAGCATGAAGATGTACATCAAATGAAGATCTTATTCAATAGGTAAGGGAAATTAAGATCCCAATAAATAACTGAGATCTGTCCAAACTTTCCAACCCTGAATAGAAGCAAGGCAGAAATATCCGGTTAGGAGGGGACACTGAACTGAGGCTTGTAGAGGACTCTGTCCTCAAGTGCCACACACTGGACTCGAGCCAGGAGTCATGTGTCCATTGAATCCAATAAGCCAGAGAGGATCATCTGACGAGGTCACCCCAACTGAGGGACCAGGAGCAGATGCCAAAAGCTAAAACATTGGGAGGGGTTTGGATGGAAAGATGTACTGTGCCTATAGACTTAGTCTCCTATAAGAAACCAGCTGAAATTATCTAACGGAAATTTTAAATGAGGACCAGATAACACCACTTATGATACTGGAGAATGATCTCAACATACATCACAAATTTTGAGGAGTTTCTGATCTTCAAGTAGAAAGACTGGGCATCCAGTTGAAGGAAATATCCAAGGCAAGGGGCACTCCCAATTCCTGTGGGGTACAGGCTGGGGGCCAGACTGGGCCATGAGGAAGCAGGGAACTCTTCACTTGAAAATGTATTTGTTACCATAGAAAAATCTTTGAGAATCAGCTGTGCTGGCATCCCAGCAGAAACCTGCCACATTCAACAGGAAGCCCAAGGGAGAAGGATTTCTCTCTGAGCAGGAGTCTCTTTGAAGTGGCTTGACTCTTCTGTGATATGGCCTGGCTTTCCCTGATGGGCAAGACAGAAGTAAAGGAAGACTTGTCAGATGCAGAACAGAGGCTAGGCCAGACAATGATTTGGGTGCAGAAACTTTCGTTAACATAAAGTTCCCCTGGTATAAGACCTCTTCTGATAGACCTCGGTGCCCTCCTGAACTGGGATAACATGGTCGACCAGCCCTCCAGTTGAAGTCTTAAAGATTCTAAGTCCATTCAAGTAAGATCTAAGAGGAATTCACCCACCTTAATTTTGGACAAATACAGGATCAAACATTCACACACACACACACACAACACAGACACACACACACACACACACTACAGAGAAGCTATTAAAAAAACTTTCTATGATATACAAGATAAATGTAGCATTGAGAGATAGATAAAGGCATTCGTAAAATATATATTTCATTCAGGCCACACAAGTACCTTTCAGAGAGAGTCTGCTTCACGGCCTGGAGGAAATAAGAGCAAAGATTGGAAGAAGCAAGAGATAAAAGACGAGATGGTAAGGTAATATAGTCCTATGTTATGAGGTAGTTCATTATGGAATATATGTAAAGACAATTCTACAGAATAATCTGATAACTGTCAAAGGCAGTCAGTGACAGAACTCACTGCAGAAAATCAGGTCTTTAAGGTGGAGGGTAAAGTGGAGGCAGTCTCATGACGCAGAGGAAAAGGACACAAAAAAGACATCAAAGTGATAAGGGACATAAATGGAAGAGTCAAAAAATGAAGAGTCCACATGTGGGTCTGCAGCTTACTCGCTCTAAGAGTCCATTTCTCCTGAGTTATAGGTGTTTCTCCAACTAGAAAACGGGATGATAGGAATCCTAGTCTATAGGGTAAGGAAAGGATTGAGTGAGATAATGATTGTAAAATGCCCTGCGTTGACAAAGCAGCAAATAAACAGTACTTGCTCTTAAACCACTGCTACGACTACTATTTCCATTATTATTGTTAAATAAATGAACACAGGAACACATGGAGAAAAAGTCAGTACCATTGACTGTGGTCTATGTCCCAGGACTACCATCTGGATTTTGTCTATAAATAGGTATTTTTCCCAAGAAGAACTCAGAGCTGCTAAATTCCCTGAATCCATTTTTTAAGGATATCTGGCTTCACACATAAATTATGCATAAATAAATTATAATTTGATGGATATAAGATAGTTGCTTAAAACCTTCCCCATAACTCTGTGCACAGAGCTTCAGCCTTCTGACACTGAATGTTGCAATGGAGAAAACATAGGCTAGCTTGATATTTTTTTTACATGGAATATATTACATAAAATAAAATTACAGCTATAACACTATCCTTGCAGTTCAGTAACTCAAGATATGTCTCAAGATTTTTGTTGTTGTTGTTGTTATTCTCAGTCTTTTAAAATTTTTTTTCTTTCTGGAAGGAGTGCTCTGTTGATTTGCAGGTTCAGCTCTGGGTTTATTACAGGAAAGTTTTTCCCGTGATATCTTGCAATGCATTTATGTCTCACGTATCTGTTTTCCTTTCCAGAAACACTGATGTGCCTGTGTTAGTTGGCCTTTATCTGCTACGTCCCTCCCTTCTCATCCTAACGATTTATAAACATCTTCTTTCCACTTTCCTTGGTGCTCCAGATTCTGGTTATTGCAGCTTCTAAGGTAGTGTTATTACTGTGTTCTATTTCTTTTCTAAACAGCAAGAGCTCGCTTTTCCTCTTTTGGCTATCTTAGAATCACTTCCTCTTCTTTATCTCTCGGTTGTGCTTCCTTTTCTTTTTTTTTTTTTATTTATTTTTTATTTTTTATTTTTTTTAAAGATTTTATTTATTCATTTGACACAGAGAGAGAGATTACAAGTCGGCAGAGAGGCAGGCAGAGAGAGAGGAGAGAGGAGGAAGCAGGCTCCCTGCTGAGCAGAGAGCCCGATGTGGGCCTCAATCCCAGGACCCTGGGATCATGACCTGAGCCGAAGGCAGCGGCTTTAACCCACTGAGCCACCCAGGCGCCCATGTGCTTCCTTTTCAAAGGAGTCATGTTCTTCTTAACTTCTCTGATGGTTGAAAAAGTATTTATCTGGACTTGTTTTCTAAACTCTGGAGTATTTTCTCTGCGAGCTTGGAATCATTCCAGACATGAATTCCTCATCCGGTTTCTACTTCTTCACTCACCTCATTCTTTTCCTTTGGGTAGTGTCTACATATAGGACCCAGAACGGCTTTTTTTATTCACTTCCCCTGGAAGAACGGGGTTATTCTACTACAGTCAGCTATTTGCTCAAGAATGCTGTGTGTGGTTAGGGCAGAGCAATGATCTGGAACCGCTGACAGTTTTGGCTCAGACACATGGTTTCTGAAGATATTCAGAGATTTTTTTCTTACTTTTTATTGTTTGCCCCTATCAGCTGAGCACATCACCCGGACAGGAGGTAGATCTGGCTCACAGTAAATCCCTGACTCATAACTGATGTCCATCTCATTTACTTTTAACAAATTCTGGACCATGCTGAGGTCTGGAGGGTCATACATCACCTCTCAGCATCCTTCTCCAAATCGAACCCAAATTCCCAGATTTGGCAGACGTTCTTTTTGTCCTACGGGTTGGCAGTTGTGGCTCTAACTGTATTTGTTGGAGTTGCAACTTTCTTCTTTATGTATGTTCTTTGGATTATTTTAATAGGTTACAAACTGGGGACTACAATTTACCAGCTTGTCACCAGAAGTCCAATGTAGACTTTTTAAAATGGAAATCTGATGACGTCATCTCATTCCGCTGCCCCGCTGGGATCTCTGGCCCAGCTCTGGCACATTTTTGTCCTTCACTCTTCTGCTTCGTGTGGTGTTGTTTGCTCTCTCCCTCTGAACTCATGACTTTTGTTCCCTCTACCTGGAATGCTCTCCCTCCCCCCACCCCTTGCTTGGCCAACTCCTTACACTCAGGGCTCAGCATAATCACCACCTGCCCAAGGATGCTTTCTCTGATCACTGTATGTTTATAGTCACACCATGTGCCTGCACTTTGCTATGTTAAACGTTCCTTCACGCCTGGTCAGCAGCTCCCACAGTGACATCTTCATCTCTCTTAATATTGTTATGTGGTTTAGCCAATAAATAATGAGTTCGAATTTTAAACTGCAGTTTTCAAGCAAATATCCTCTAATTTAGACTGGACATTAGTAGAAAAGTAAAAACATTGTGAATTGATATGGTTTTGGTTTCTAAAACTATTTTTTTAATTTTTAAGTGAAGTATATTTGACATACAATATTAAATTAGTTTGAGGTGTACAACATAGCAATTCAACAATTATATACACTACAAAATGCTTACCACTCAAGTGTATTAAAATATTATTTGTCTTTCTCTGACATATTTCACTTAGCATCATACACTCTAGATCCATTCATGATGTTGCAAATGGCAAGATTTCATTCTTTTTATGGTTGAGCAATATTCCAGTGTGTGTGTGTGTGTGTGTGTGTGTGTGTGTGTGTGTATACACACCTCATGTCTTCTTTATCCATTCATCTATAGATGGACACTTGGGTTGCTTCCATATAATGACTATTGTAAATAATGCTGCTGTAAACATAGGGGTGCATATATCCTTTCGAGTTAGTGTTTTCATTTGGGGGGTAAATGGACAGTAGTGGAATTACTGAATGATACAATAATTCTATTTTTCATTTTTTGAGGAGCCTCCATACTGTTTTCCACAGTGGCTGCCCCAGCTTACATTCCCATCAACAGTGCAAGAGATTTCCCCTTTCTCCACATCCTCGCCAACACTTGTTATTTCTTGTTTTTGATTTCACTCGTGTATAATTTAAGAAATAAAACAAACAAAGGAAAAGATAAGCACAAAAAAAAAGACTTTAAAAAAAATATATTTATTTATTTGAGAGAGAGGGAGGGAGAGAGAGCATGAGCTGGGGAAGGGACAGAAGGAGAGGGAGAGAGACAAACAGACTCCTTGCTGAGCACAGAGCTCGATGTAAGACTTGATCCCAGGACCCTGAGATCAGGATCTGAGCCAGCGTCAGAAGGTTAACTGACTGAGCCATCCAGGTGCCCCCAAACAGACTCTTAAATATAGAGAACAAACTGGAAGTTGCTAGAAGGAGGATGGGGGGAATAGGTTACATAGACAAAGGGGATTAAGAGTACATTTATCATGATGAGCACTGTATAATGTATAGAATGGTCGAATCATTATATTATACACCCAAAACTAATATAACACTGTGTGTTAACTATATGTGAGTTAAAAAACATTATTGGAGCGGAGGGACAGAGAAGGAGAGAGAGAATCTTAAGCAGGCTCCACACCCAGTGCAGAGCCCCACATGGAGCTCAGTCTCACGACCCTGAGATGATGACCTGAGCCAAAATCAAGAGTCTAACACTTAACCAACCGAGCCACCCAGGTGCCCCAGAATCATTATTTTTTTTAAGTTTTTATTTAAATTTCAGTCAGTTAACATACAGTGTAATAATATTAGGTTCAGGTATACAATTTAGTGATTTAAGACTTACATACAACACCCGGTGCTCATCATGACAAGTGTATTCCTTAATTCCATCACCTATTTCACTCATCCCGTCACCCAACTCCCCTCTGGTAACCATCATTTCATTCTTTATATTTGAGAGTCTGTTTCTTGGTCTGCCTCTTTTTTCCCCTATGATCATGAGTTAAAAAATATTATTGACTCTATTCCCTATGCGGGCTTTTTCATCTCTGTGGCTTATTTATTTTATAACTGGAAGTTTGTGCTTCTTTTTTTTTTTGAGGGGAAGAAAAAGAATTTATCTTACATAACTGAATGAAAAATAATTCAAGAAATAGTAAATAAAATTTAATATGGTCTCTTGCGCCCTGATGATGGTGCCCGATTTGGAGGTGTGATTGCTATGTCCAGATAGTCTCCTATTTGGAACTTCTGCAACTGCAGGGTCATGGAGTCATCAGTCCCCTTCCTCCCAGACATGGTGCTGCCAATCTCCTTTACTTGATAGCCAGGCCTTTTAGGATCTGTAAAAACAATTGCAAAAGTGAAGTGTGTGCCCTTCTTTCTAGCTTCTGGGTAGACTTCTTTTACTAAACTAGTCAGTTCTTTCAAAGTTGCATCCATCCAAGTGTAGATCTGCAGCTTGCTTGACGGTACGTTTCCGCGGGAAAACTCATCCATTCGGTGGTGGTGAAAACACGCAGCAGCAGCAGCGGGCATGTTTTCTCCCGATCGATGGGTTTCTCCGGCTCCTTCTTAATTTCCTCCTGGGTAATGCGCGACTCCACCACCATCTTCCTCCTACGACCTGGGAGACGCTCACTCTGACCTCCGACCCCTGCAGCGAGCATGAGAACCAAGTTTGTACCTCTTAATCCCCTTCACCCATTTCACCTATTTCTCTCCCTCCCCTTTGTCAACCACCAGTTTGTTCTCTATATTTATGAGTCTGTTTCTTTTGTTGTTGTTCATTGTGAATTACTTTTTAAGTATTGCGTGTTTGTATCTGTTACAGTTATTCAGTCTACAACAAGAGTAGTATAATGAGGGAATGTAATGAAAATGGGTGTTCTGGGATCTGTAGCATAAAGCTGAAGAAAGGAATGACTAGGGTATCTTTGAGGTTTAAGTCCCCACTCACCACGTTGTCCATCAACATCCAAATAACAGGTAATTCAGAGCTAGGAGGTTCTGTAGGGGTGGAAGAGGGAACAACAGTTCCTCAAGACAAATCAGGGTGTCGATTCAAGTTGTTCTGTCAACTTGCCCCACTCTGTTTTCATACTTCCTGTTCGTAGGTAAGCACTTAGTAAACCGAGAGACAAAACGGAAGGCCTGCGGATTCCCCGCTAACAAGCCGTGTGAGGCATTCGCAGCATTCTCCAGACTGTCAGAGGGCTTAGATCAAGTGTTTTCACACTTTGCCTAAGCTCTTCTCAGACATATTTGCTCCAGGCTTTTATCAACTGCCAGGCACTGAGCAGCTGTGAGTTCCACACCTCACAGGTATGTGGGACTGTCAGCGTGTCCGATTCCATCAGCTGCAGAGAAGTTGCGCCGTCTGACAGCCCTGTCCTCAGACCAGCAGGAGGAGTTGGTGGGAGCTCCAGGCTCCTGCTAACCTGGGGGATTTCTGTGGAAGACACTCAGTCTGGGCACTTCCGCCAAGCAGCCCGCGGCTCCCAGCCTCACATGGATCCCGGTGCCCTGTCCTCCAAGATGCCCCATGGGAGTTGGGGGGGGGGGCGGGTTCACTCTGGGCTGCACTAGATGATTCGAATGTCTGTGCACTGTTTAAAATGTGGGTCACTGAATTTGTTTTACCTGGTTTAAAAAAACTAAGAATGTAATTACTTTTTTTTTTCTTTTCAGTCTTCTATGGTTTTGAAAGTCAACTACTGTCATTGAAAGTCAACAGCTCATTGTTTTCATGCCTCTCAGGTTGAGGGTGGGTCTTCCTTTTGCCTGTGGTGTCTTTTTTCAACCAATTACTTTTTAAATGTGTTAAGACTCCTTTTCTTTGCTTTAATTTGCCTTAGGGTGATATTACCATTTTGTCTTTTAAATTTTATGCACCTTTATTTGGGTGGTTTGAAGAGTTTTCTGAGTGTTGAGATGTCATTCCGTTACCTGGAATCTTAGACTTTGGGAAGGCCCTGGAGTTCTTTCCTAAATCTCTTCTCATAGAAGTGAGGGAATTGAGACCAAGGTCTGAAGACACCTTCTCTGCATCTCACAGCCATTGGTGGAGCCGGGACAGGACTCTCAGGTTTCCTCACCCTCGGCTCAAAGGTATTTCCATTACAGTGCTTATCTTGAAGGCATCCCCACCTGCTATGCTCAGTACCTTAGACCCTAAGAGCTCCAGCACCACCTTCCATGAAAATACACTTGCCAACTTGTATGAAAAAGAATGACAACTACAGTCCATACGATTTTCTCAACTCCTCATCCAAGGCCCAAGAAATGCCAATACCCATGTCAAACAGTCCATCACTGGTTAATTAGTATTAAGTTGCATCTGTATGTCAGGACAACTGCCAAACTGTGGAAGCCCTTGGTTCTTATGATGGGGTTATCAGGAGGTATGAAGTGTGGCATCCTGAGAAGCATAGCGATAGTAATGGTAAACTAGATTTCACAGTGGATGCTTTCCTTGGAAGTCAGATATATTCAAATTATACATCATAGGCTAGAAGAGCAGAAAAATCTGGTGCTCTCTTCCGATTAATAATACTGATAGAGTAGGCTGAATTTAGCAAGCCTTCATATTTTCGTTACAATAATAATAATGATGATGATAACAATATTTTCATAGCATCTTATAGTTTGCAAAGCTCTTTCACATCTATAATCTCATTTAATTGTCACAATAAATATTTTTAATAAGTATCTTCTTTTTCAGAAGCTGACATTCATGACTCTAAATCTCACAGCATATTACTGGGAGAAATTAGATTTCAACCCAGTTTCTTTCTATTCAAAAATCTCATGATCTTTTGTCATTTCTTTCTTCCTCCCTCCTTTGACACACATTCATGGAATGCTATGTGCCAGAAACTTAGTAAGGAATGATTTCATCAAATGTGCAAAATTGGTTCAACATAGGGAAAACTATTATCCAAATCTATCATTTCAATAAATAAAGCAGCAAAAATTAGGTTTTGTGGCTACATTAGAGCAGTAAGAAATGGCTGTCTTTGGATAAACTTGTCCAAGTTCACCTTTTACAGACGAGGGAAATCTGGCATGGAGATGGGAAATGGCTCAAACATCCAGTGAGAGAGAAGCAGCAGGCCAAGTAGCTCGGGGATTTCTAGTAGACCACAGTGCTCCTTAAGAGACACACAACACATGTACTTGGTAAAAATCTTCGTGAATTTCTCAAGAATGAGAATGGGTACACACACACACATACACACACACACACAATACATACATAAGCAAGTCAATATTAGTCTCAATGGAGAAGCCACAGAAAGGCATGGCATCTGAAAGAATAAGATATTATAGTTTTTTATTATAGTTTTTACTATGACTGGAGCTACTCTAGAACTGGAGATGCTCATGAAAGGGGGTTCACACAGAAAAGGAAAAGAGAGAAATACCACCTTCTCAAAAATCCAAGGGAACCAACCCAAAGTCTAAGTAAAATAAACAAAGTGGCAGAAAGTAGGTAGATACATAATAACTAAATCCTGAAAACCTGAGATAGTGAGAAACTATTCTTAAAAAAAAGTTTATTTATGATAGCAATGTACCACATTAAACATTTCATTTCTTAATTAAACAAATGTTTACTGCCAAACAATGTTCTGGGTACATGGGTTACAGCAGAGAACAAATAGACAGATACACTGCCCTTAGGGATCTTTTGTTCTCATGGAGGAGACAAAGCATAAGGACATTGTATCATGCCTTTGAAACTAAGTGCTATGGGAACAGAGTGAGTAGGTAAAGGGAGTCAGGACTATAGATAGTGAGCGTGAGTTACATTTTTAAATAAGATAGTCAAGGCCATTAAGACAGTCACATCTGAGTCAAGACCTGAAGAAGGTGAGTGAATTAGCCATGCAAATATTTGAGAGAAGAGTGTTCAAGACAGAGCAATCAGCCCATGCAAAGGCCAGGAGGTGGCCCCTCTGTTGGGTTAAGGAAATAGCATGGCAAGAGAACCTACCCGGCTATTTAAATTAATACTGAAGTGGATGTGGGGGATAATCATGCAGACCCTTGTCTACCAGTCTAAGAACACAGGCTTTTACTCTGAGTGAAATAGGAAGTCTTTGGCATTTAGCAGAAGAGTGTCATGATGTGACTTGAACCTTAAGTAGATCAGTCCACTAACTGTGTTGAGGGTAATGCTCGATCATTGCTCTCTCCGTCTCTTTTCTGCTGCCTCAAATCTCCAACACCTCAATTATCACAGATAACAGTGGCAGGGCCAAAGTAAGGGCAGTGGAGGCAAGAACAAGAGACCGAAGTCTCTATTTATTTTGAAGGAAGCATCTACAGGATTTCCTGAGCTATACAGTACACGAAGAAAAGGATAATGCTAAGGATTTCATCCTTGGCCAACTGAAAGGATAGTTAATAATTAATATAATATGGGTGGGCACCTGGGTGGTTCAGTCGGTTAAGCATCCGACACTTAATTTCAGCTCAGGTCACCTGAGATGAAGCCCCACGTCGTGTTCCGCGCCCTGTGGGGAATCTACTTAAGACTCTCTCTGTCTCTCTCCCTCTGCCCCTCCTCCTGTTCACACACACTGTCTCTCTAAAATAAATAAGTAAATAAAATCTTAAATAATAATAATAATATGGGACAAATGAGAATTATGAAAACAAATGCTAAAATCCTTATAGGATAGTACCAGACCTAAGACTTTATCCTTCCTATTCTCTGTATTCCTAGAGTCTAGACCAATGTCCAGAACACAGCAGACACTTGATAAATACCTGTTGAATGAACTGGTGAGTGAAGGAATAGCAACTACTGGAATCTTCTCTCTGAGCTATAGTTTAAACCAGTAGTTCTCAAACTCTAGCATGCAACAGAATCACCTTGTTAAGACACAGATTTTGGGCCTCATCCCCAGACTTTCTGATTCAGTAGGTCTGGGATGGGACCCAAGAATTGGCATTCATGACACATTCCCAGGAGGAGGCAGATGCCGCTGGCTCGAGGAGCACACTTTGAGAACCACTAGTTTGAATGCTGTGCTGACGTGCTCTGACAGTGAACACAACCTCGCCAGACCTGAGGTAGGTTTAACTCCTGCCTTCCTGTGTGCTTTGACATCCCAGCTTCCCCTGCATGGCCAAATAATTTCACCCCTTCCTGACCACTCATTCCTCCTCCTTAGAGCTTTTCTTTTGGTTTTCAGTATAGCCATGTCTTTTTAAATTTACAAATGATTTTTACCTGTTATCTCTTTATGTTTGGAGCATTTTTGCCCCTGAGTCTCGGCTGCCCCTCGTTTCTGGGAGCTGTTTCCTTCTTTTAGTTCTGCCTCAGCCCAAATGTGGAAATAGCCCCCTTTCCTGGATTTCCTCAGAGCACCATAACTGCCCTCTCTTTGCCCCCGTGAGGTACTTGTGTGGAGTAGATGTTTACTGAGGAGTTTAGCACAGCTCAAGAGATAAATTAAAATTTAACAGAAGACACCACATCTCTGTTCCTAAATTTCATAAGCCACTCCCACAGAGGCCAAATGGCTTCCCTGTCCTGTCCTAGTGACCCTCATTCTTCAGATGTCCCCACAGCACACATGCACCCCTAAGCTGAAAGTCCTTCCCACTTTGCTCTGCAGAGTGGTTCCTCCCTTTCAGGCCAGGCTCTGGGGGCTTCCCTTCCTACTCAAGTGATTTACTTTTCCAACAAAGATGACTTTCCCACTTATGAGATTTCAGCCACCACCTTTATAATGGTAATATTCCACCATAACTCACACACACACACACACACACACACACACACACACACTCAAGCACACACACTTAACTTTAATAAGCAAAAGACCTCATTATGGTTCTAATCTGTATCTCTTTGTTTAGTCAGGAACTGAGGTCATTCTTCATGTTTTTTGTTTCAATTCACATATGTTTTCCAAATAAATGTTAACTTTCTATCCTATCTCTTAGGATATCCTATCCTATCCTATCCTATCCTAGTTTGCCCTTTAATTTTGGTTATGCCAAAGTGTTTTTAATTATTATGTAGTCAAGACTGCCAATCTTTGTTCCTTACAACTTCAAACACTTCTAACCTTCCTTGCTTTCCCCTAAATTCTGGAGGTCTAATGTTTTTTGTTTGTATTTGGTTTTTCTTTTATATTTGACCATTTATTATGCCTGGAATAACTGGCTTCTGACATGAAATAGAGCCTATGTGAATTCTTTTCCCAACTGTTAATCAATCTTCTTTATAGCCCTGTCACCTAGCACAAGTTCTCACTAAACGTTTTCATAATCAATGAATGTATCTCTGTACTCTGTAGCAAATAATACTTCTCTTCCCTATTTGAATGCTGTTTTATCTGGGGATATGATGCGCATGGCGTTCACCATCCCATTAGCAACTATCACTCCCTACCCACATAGATACACTTTGGGAAAAGCAAATTCCTTCCAGAGACATATTCAGTCCTTCTCAAGTAGTGAATCTGCAGCCAGGCAGAGGCAGGCAGAAAAGATGTAAGCATTGTCTAGGAGACAAGGTCCAAATGCCCTCTGGGTCTTTGACAACAGAGGGAGGAGAACTGGAAAGGAAGGGATAAAACTGTATCTACATGCAGCTGGTCTGATTCTATGACTGGAAAATCCAAGAGATTTCAGAACAAAGTTACCTCAAATAATTGAACAATGTAGTGCAGTAGCGTATAATACAAATCAGCATATGAAAATCAATAGGTTTCTCTGAATCGAATTATGTATAAACTGCATGTCAATCCAAATTGAGGAACATTTTATAAAATAACTGGCTTGTATCATTCAAAAATGTCAAGGTCAAGAAAGACAAAACAGGGGCGCATGGGTGGCATTGTCGTTAAGCATCCAACTCTTGATTTCGGCTCAGGTCATGATCTCAGGGTTGAGAGATCAAGCCCCCCACAACAGGCTCCACACTCAGTGGGGAGTCTGCTTGAGACTCCCTCCCTCTCCCCGACCCTCCTCCCACTTGCCTTCATGTGTGCGTGCACGCGCGCACGTTCTCTCTCTCTCAAATAAACAATCAAATAACATCTTAAAAAAGAAAGGCAAAACAAACAAACACAAAAGCCAAGGAAATGTTCCATAATAAAGAGATTAAAGACACACAACAATTGGATACATGTGTGATCCTGGAGCAGGGAGAGGGTGGAGAGGGAGGGACAAAAAATATAAATGAACTTACTGGTTCAATTGGTCAAAGTTAGATATCAGTTGTTGATTAAATAGTCATATTATGATGTTAAATTTTTTAAATTTGGTAACCATACTGCGGCTATGAAAGGTAATGTCCTTGTTCTTAGGAGATACAAACTGAATATTTAGGGGTTAAAGAGCATCATATCTCCAACTTACTCTCAAAGCAATCTGGGGAAAGCAAAAACAAAAACAAAACAAATGAAATATATATATATTTCAGAATGTAAGCAATGAGGTAATCTGGGGAAATGCTATATGGAAGTTCCTTGTACTATTCTTTCAACTCTTCAGTAAGTCTGAAATTACATCAAAGTTAAGCAATTCTATAAAAAATAAGAACCCTCATATTTACAAACATGAACTAGTTAGAAGATGGAAGACAAGACCTGTTCACACAAACAGGTAGACCTAATAAGAAATATTTAAAACCTTACGAGAAAAATGAAAGAAAAAACTCTCCCTAAAACACAAAATTATTTTTATAAACAGAAAGATATTCTTGATTAAAAGATCCAAATTTAGATAAGTCAGTTCTCCCTAAGTTAAACTATAAATTTATTGTGATCCCAACAAAAATATTACTATGTCCCCCCACTCCAGACCTTGAGAAGTTGATTATAAAGTTCATTTCAAATCCAAGCTGGAAAAATAATTAGGAAATTTCTGGAAAATAAGAGCAACTGGGGGGGGGGTGAGCCCTACCAGGTACTACACATAGTTTAACATTTCTATAATTAAAGGTGTGGTGTTGGAATAAAGCTACAACTGTAGAATAGAATAGAAAATCCAGAAATAGACTTAATGTGGAAGAACATTTAATATATGATGACATAAATTCATAGAGAAAAGATGATTCGAGATAAATGGATAGCCAGATGGGAAAAGATAAAATTTGATCCATTCTTTACATCGTAAATTAGGATACATTCTAATTGTATTGGAGATTTAATTGTTGGAAGGAAGGAAGGAAGAAAGGAAGGAAGGAAGGAAAGAAGAAAAGAAAGAAACAGAAAAAGAAAAAAGAAAATAAAGTGAGAAATCATAGATAAAAGAAGAAAGTACAGGTCAATTCTTCTGTAATATAGAAATGGGAAAATGTTTTAACCTATGGTTCAAAATTTAAAGGCCGTAAGAAAAAGATTGATAGATTTGCCTATATAAAAATTTTAAAGATAAATATTTCCACAGTGAAAACATATCAAATGATAGTAAAAGACAAATGACAAGCTGGAAAATATTAACTTATATCATATACAGCAGGTTAGAATCTTAATATACAAAAAACTAAAGAGACTAAAAAGACTAAGGACATACAGAAAAATGAGCATGACTGGCATGGAAAAAGAAATGCAAATGGCTCTTATCATATGAAAGATGCTCACCATAACTCTCAATAAGTGGGAAATAAATGAAAAGGACATTGAGATACTATTCCAAAAGTTCGACTATTGGCAAGATTTAGGAAATAGACATTGCCATACATTGTTGGTAGAATTTGTAAAATGATATCTCTATAGAGGAGAATTTGTCAATATCTATAAAAATTAAATATGTGTTTACTTTGACCCACCCACCCCAATTCTAGGAATCTAACCCAACATACACTGGCAAAAATAGAAGATATATGGACAAGGTTACTCACTGCAGTATAATTTGTTATACTACTTTGCCCAATAATTGACTGAATGGACTATATGACACATTTACACAACCGAGACCCCAAAAGGAATGAATATATATGTGTGCACGCAGTGTGTGTGTGTGTGTGTGTGTGTGTGTGTGTGTGGTGTATATGGTGTGTGTGTGTGTGTGCGTATATATATACAATTAGTAATATACATGTGTATCCCTAAGATGTACATACTCTTTGCTTAGCCATTCTATTTCTAGGAATTTATCCCATGTGAATAATTTTAAATATATTAAGATTGACTAATTGACTACATGGCTATTCATTCTGGCATTATTAATCATATTAAACAATTAGAAATAATCTAAACGTTGGGCAACAGGAGACTGGTTAATTATGTATATGGAATACATAATAATTGGAAAGCTCCCTTCTGCAAGAAGTCTTCCCTCATGCCCTGCACTCACCCAGCTCTTTGTGACGACCTCTTTCTCCGTGACACTCATCCCTGTGTGCCTTGCAGTCAAAGGGTTTGTGTATGAGTATGTTCGTTCCCAGTTTCTTGGACCTGGGGAACCACATACTGCTCATCTCTGTGTCTATTTTACCCTGATTCTAACCTCTGCCCCTAAAGATTGACCTGCACCTTACACACACAGGCCAAAAATGGCAAACGGGTTTCAGTTGCAGCATCGGTCCTAATCACTTAATGATGGCTTCCTGGAGAACCACCTGAGAACAATTCTGAGGCTGAGCCCAGGCTTTGTTCAAAATAGTGCTACAATCAATTCTGTCTGTCACACACACAGAGAAGAGTATAGAGACACATATGCCACGCCTTGCATCAGAAACTACGCATTGGTCACACTGACTTTGACTACTAATCGTTCTAACAAAGGCATTGACTCCTCTTGTAATCCCTGGTCATGTTTACAAAACAGACACACTCACAAATAACTACAGTATATAGCAGATGATGTAAGAGGTGTTTAGGAAAAAATATAACATCCTGCAGTTTTAATTCCAAAGGAAAAGACTGTACAGCTAGCTGGGAGACCAGAGCCAGCTTCAGAGAAGACGTAGCTTGAGTCAGGCTACGAAAGATGAACAAAATAGTAAAATCCAAACAAGAAGAATTAGAAAGAAAGGCATTCCAGGCAGGGGAACCAGTGTGAACAATACAGGTCGTGGGAAAGAATGGGTTGGTTGGATGGCATCGCCACGCAGCAATCTCTTTCTTCCTAACAGAACCTTAAATTTCGTTTAGGTATCGGCCCACCCCTCCTGCAGCCACTTGCACAAAGCCTGATTCTTCCCCCAGCTCTAAGCATGGCCCTGACTAGTGGAAATTAAACCATTCGTGATGTCAGGGGTCCGTTTGGGAGCAGCATATGTTCTATTTCTGACCAATAGATATGAGGAGCGGTTTCCTGGGAGGGCTTCTTGGAATAGTCTTCTTGGCCCGAGAGAAAAGCCACAGGATAAAACAGTGCACCTTTCTCTTCAAGATGTTACCACGTTGACCTGATGGTTGGAACTGCTGCGGCTAATTCAACCTCTGGCCTGAGCTTGAATCCAACACTAAGAATGGCAGAGCAGAGGGGTGGGGTCCTCGATGACAACACGGAGCTGCTGAGTCAATCATCCCTGCAGCCCACTCGATCTCCAGAGAGAACACATTGCCTTTTTCTAGAAGTCAGGTTGGGTTTCTGATCATGGCGGCAGAAAGCATCCTGAGTCATCAGAGAACGGCGAGCACCCCCGTTGGTGAGAGCACAAGGTACCTGAAAGGAACCCGAGGGAGAGATGGCTGGGAAGGAGGCTGGGGGCAGACCTCAGGAAACCCTGCCTGCCCGGCCAAAGAATTTGTAAATAATGGGGAGCCACTGACAGTTTTGGTAAGTAATGGGGAGCAGACTCTCGGAACAGATGGGATAAATACTGGTACAAATGCATGGCGTAGCTAGCAAAGGACCCAAATTGATGCAGACTTCTCTCTCCGGAGTGAAATATGCATCTTCGGAGCAGCATCTCCACCAGACTGGGAACAATATGGAAAGGACGTGGGCGTGAGTGATGATCAAGTCCCCGGCATTGGTCTCGATGGTCACGCTCATACACAAATGCTGCCCTTGGCTGCAGTTTCGCCAGCATCGTGTGTGAAACCAAACAGTTGGTTTCTCCGCTTTCCTTGGCAATGGCAAAGCCCCAGTTGGAGCCCCATGTTTGTGCTAAACTCCAGGCGGCACGATTCTGATTTATAACTTTTAAAATTATTATAAATGTGATTTCTTTCCATTGTGGAAAAATTGGAAAATACATATAAGAAAAAGAAAATCAAAATACTTTTCAATCTATCTCTCAAAGACAAATCACAGATAACACTTTGTTGTATCCACTCCAAACTTAGTCTCTGTGTATTCACTTAGTAAACAGAAGTAATGTCACAATGTATCAATCGTTTTGTTGGGTTTTTTTGCTCAGCAATGTATCATGCATCACTTCTCATGTCAATAAATATTATTTATTTTCTACAACATTATTTTTAATGGCCCAGTGAATTTCATTCTAAAGAAATGTGATTGGAATATTATTTCCAATGTTTGCTTTGAGATACATAGATGCTGCTGTGATGAGGATCTTTATACATGTGCCCAATTTATATATGTTGTCCACTTATCATCTTAGAATAGACTTCCAGAAGTTCAATTGTCAAACAAAGGTAGAATAACATAAAGGAGTAAAAAAATTATTTCAAATTCTCTTCTTAATAAAGTATAAAAGTAAGTGAAAGTAGCCCCTCCATGTGAGTCCCCCAAGCTTCATTTTTTCCAAGGTTTTAAAATATCTGTCTAACATCTATTTGGGCATATGTCTAAATACACAAATACATCTATTTATATAATTCAATAGATATCTGTGTATATACATACAAATATACAAATCTAGGTAATTTGTTTTCACAAGAACAATGGATCTGTTGTGCTCGTATGAAAACTCGTGAACAGTGCATGTCACATTGTCCTACCAACACTCCCATCTTCCTCCTGAGCCTGCATAGGATTCTGCCTTCAAAGCAGGGACATCAACCCAACTGCTGCCAACAGGAATAGCGTGGGGTGCAAACGGTAATTGAAATGATTGCCAAAGGCAGGTGACTTCAAACACCATGTAATTCACTGTAATTTCATTGTGACTCATTCTTTAAAATCTTTCAGGTTTCTGTTCTTTCCACCTGAGGATGACTGGTATCATCCTCTACCTCTCTCTCTGTTGACATAGTAGACTTAACACACCCATGGTGTCCAAAGGCTTGGCTGCATGGCTGGCTTTCTCAATGCTGTCATCCAACCTCTCTGCTGCTTGATTAGGCAACCTGGGAAATGGGACTCAAGGCATGGTATAGTGGGACTGAAATGTGGGGTTCTAGTTCCAGACCAACAATGGACAAATAGCATTCTAAGCAGCCAGATAGGGGTAGCAGAGTCAAGCCAAAGCAGTTTTCTGGAGTCAGGATGGACAATGCCAAGAGCAGAAGTCAAGCACAGGAGCCAAGATCAATGCAGCAAGGAGGCAGGGACTAGGCACTGGGGGATTTGCACAGCCAATAAAATCATCCCTCTGAGTTGTGATTCCCTGGCATGAGGCCCCTTTGTGGAGCCAAGCACACACCTCCCTGATTATTCCGTGGACTGTCTTAAAAGTACCATCTATCTCCTGCTAAGGGTTCCACTAATTATCTGTGAGCCAAACCACGACATCAGAGTCACTTTTCAGAATGGCTAAGACCTAGAAATCAAATTATGGGGTATACATATATTTATTATATGATATGGCCACATTCATTCATTCATTTAAAAATGCTTAGTGAGCACTTATCACAGTCAAGTCCTATGCCAGGCTCTGAGGATTCAGAGGTGAGTAAGACACAATGCCTGCCCTCAGGGAGGTGACATTTTGGTCGGACTGAGACCCACATACACAGATTTCTTCAATGGATGGTGTTGGTCACAAAGATCGGGGCTGGAAAAATAGTTCTAGAGTACTTTTAAGTAGTGCATGGAAGACTTCATGGGAGAGACAAATGGCATTCAAACAAAGAAAGCCAAACGTGCAGAAGTGAATCAAACGAAGATACAGTGGCTTGAGGGAGCTCAGGTAGAGGGCACAGCCTATGCAAGAGTGACAGCTTTATAGACTGTCAGGAGCTGCTTGCAACTCAGAGTGGCAAAGCAGACAGAGCAAGCGGGGAGGCAGGAAGGGTGGTAAGACCTAAAACCAGAGAGATGATCAAGTGCCGTCAGGACCTTACCCACCGAGCTAAGGAGTACAGACCTCATCCTAAAGACAATAGGAGCTGCTGAAATGTTTTCAGTGGAAAGACAGCCAGATTGGCATTTTAGAAAGATCATCATGGCGAACGGATTGGAGGCAGGGAGCCCACATCTCTGAACAATGACGTCAAAATAAGCAAGCTTTTCTTTTTCTACTTCTAGTCTGACTGCTCGTTATTCATTAGCATTTGGTGAGCACCTACTAAGTGTTCAGACCCTGTATTAGGCACCAGTGGTAGAAAGGACAGGACATTGGCCTCGCTGGAAAGTGGCCGACTGCCCTGGGGGGCTATGTGCCTGTGAGATGGGTTCGTTCAAGGGCGCTCTGATTCGAACTTTAAAAGGCACCACACAACCTCCTGCCCAGCTTTGGTTTCAATAAGAAAGCAGCACTCCCATCCCCCATAACCCAATGAAGGGAGCTGTGTGTCACCGGGAGTGCCAGGCTGGCCCAGCAGAGAGCTGCTGGCCACGGAGGATGTCCCGTTCCTCGAGCTCGGCCTGGGCTGTTGGGCCCTGGCTCCTCCCCGGAGCCGTTTCCATGGGCTGCGGGCCATACTCTGAAAAATGCACAGGTTGCCAAACTGTCAGCAAAAGCTTTAATGAATGGTTCTAATTACATTCAAGTAGCAGAGCCCACTGCCATTTTAATCAAATCTGGGCCTGGCAAGCTCTTTGGCAGGAATACAAGAGAAAGCCTCATGAAAATGCTGCCAAAACACTAATCACCTTTTATCCGAAATTTGCCTGATGGAGGCCTGGATATAAAACGCCCAGGGAGGGGGGAGAAAAAAAAAAAACCCAACAACAACAACGTTTGGATATTTTAAGGAGATTATTTTGGGGCTTGCCATAAATTATTACATGTAGGGAGGGGAGAAAATTCCAAACCCGGAGTTGCTGGGGGACCTCCCTTTAGGAACAGCCCTAGCGGAGGGGGAGGGGGAGGGAGCGAGCCCCCTGCGGGGGGCCTGAGACAGGCACACGCAGCCAGGTCCAAGTTCACCTTCCACACTGGCAGAGACGTAACCACGTAGCCTTGCCCAAGACCTTGCTTTGGGAGGCAGAGGACTGGCCATCCCCCTCTGGGTCCTTGCATCCTCCGCCACCTCCATCCTGTCACTAACTGGAAGGGCTTCCGACCGGAACTGGGTGGCCATTCATAACTTTTTTGTTTCTTTTTTCAAAAAGATGGCTTTCATATGAACTACTGTGATTCTCAAAAGCTACAAAAAAAAAAGAAGAAGAAGAAGAAGAAGAAGAAGAAGAGGGCTTCCTCTACTGAATTATTTGAGACAAGGCCATGGGCAATAGGAAAGCTAGAACCCAGACATCTCCACCTCCCAACTGTGTTCTAGCCCAGGCGAAACAGAAAAAGAAGGTTTGGTGACAAACCAGGTTCCTCTCCCCTGGGGCAGAACAAGAGGAGAAGGATTCAAATGGCTTCAAGAGGGAATTCATTCACACACAAAAAAAAAGCTTCCTGAGGAGGACAAGGGAAGACAGTAAATAGGGAACAGAGATAAGGGGTAAAATTGCCTTCACTCCTGGACTCTCCCCTTGGAATCTATTGCGAGGGGTTTCCACATCACCCCCACCAGGCTAAAGCTCGTTGTCCTCAGGCAACAAAATGAAGGCCTCTTAACATTTTATTTTAACACTTTAAATACCTCAGCCCGTTGTCGCTGCCGGATTATTGGTTTGATTTCCTTCAACCTTTGATTCCGTTTTCCACATATTTTATACCTTTTCTCCCATAAGGCCATCAAGAACCCTGGCATATAGGGAAGTCTTGAGGACCTAAAAGCATTTGACACATGAATTTGGAAGCTCTGTTTTTAAATCCAACCCTTGCTATGGACTAGTTACATGACCCAAGCCTCGGGCTTTCGGTTTTTGTCACTTATAAAATCAGGATTAAAATCTCTGCTCTGCCTCTTCTACAGAATATTTACAAGGATTAGATAAGATCATGTATATAAGACTGCACTACAAACATGAGAGCACTTTACAAATATTTGCTCATTTCTTTATTTTTGTATAAATATAGCTATAGAAAAACCTGAAGATCTGAAGTTGAGTCTCGAATTCCACTTAATCATTGGCCACATAAACTTGTGCTTTTATTTCCTCATCTGTAAAATGGGTATAGTTTTACCTTAGAGAGTTGCTGAGAGAACTGGATAAGACAGCCGAGGTGAAAACACTTAGAAAAATGAAATATTAGAGAAATGGGATTCTACCCAAACAGGCTTGCTGTGGGACCTAAATTCCACTGGTTGGATCCTGGAGATATGTCAAGCATTGCAAAGTTGGTCAAAGCCTGAGTTTAATTTGGGGGTGAACAAACACCTCAGTGGACGTGAGGTTCCAGCCGCATGAATGATTGGACAAATCAGTAGTTTCTCTGACCCCATTCAGGTGATGGAGTACAGCTCAGGCTACCACATTGCTAGGAAACCAGCTTGGGCGCCCAGGTTGCCAGGATTAGTCCTTCTAAAAAAAATAAAGCATATTTCAAACCATATGTGGTTGATAAAACTTTATTTAATCGAAATTTGCTAATGGAGTAGAGCTTACATTTTCTTACTAAAAAGAAAGTGTGTGTGCGTGTGCACGCGCGCGTCCGCATGTGTGTGTGTCTGTGTGTGTATGTGTTTGTGTTTAAAATGAAAAAACCCATAAAATGGAATTCCTCCATTCCTTACTCCTTATCTACGATATACTTGAAGGTTGTAGAATCAGCCTCCCTTTTATCATCGAAGAGCTTGGGCTTTTAAGAGAATGTCCACGATAGAAGTAGTGTCACATTACCGAAGATGAATGCAACAGTGTAGCGGGGACACTTAAGAATAGTGTCCCTAGGCCAGAGCCCTAGAGGTGGAGTGCTCTTCAAGGACCCATCAGGTAGGACAGGGAGGAGGGTGGGAGCAGGAACTTGCAAGAATAGAGTTAGGAACGCTCAGGACCAGAATAAGCTGAGAGAGAAAACTAAAAAGGAGGCGGAAGAGGAGGAGGAGGAGGAGGAAGAGAAGGAGGGAGGGAGGAAGAAGAAGAAGAAGAAGAAGAACTAGAAGAAGGAGAGGAGGAGGGAGGGGAAAGGAGAGGAAGAGGAGCAGGGGAGGGGAAGAGAGAAAAGATTCCACCGAGTTCAGAAGGAAAAAGGCGGAGTCCCACAGTGAAAGCAGCATTTCCCATTATGAGTTCCTTGGATGCCCATTTTGTGGAGCACTCCTAAGGGGTAGAGCAAAGAAAAGAATAATTCTTACTAGAATAACTTTTTACTAAAAGCTTTAGAATTGTTGAGTTGTACAACCAGTCAGTGAAGTTCCTTTGCTGAGGGACTTTTCAGAGACTTTGATCCATGACTGTGCACTGAACGTCTCTGACACGATACAGTGAGGCATCTCCCAGACTTAGGCGACCAC
This sequence comes from Ailurus styani, assembly GCA_002007465.1. Taxonomy (NCBI): domain Eukaryota; kingdom Metazoa; phylum Chordata; class Mammalia; order Carnivora; family Ailuridae; genus Ailurus; species Ailurus styani. The sequence goes on along the minus strand of LNAC01000163.1, from coordinate 3,266,798 downwards.
AGCACTTTTTTTCATAAGGCATCTTGCAGAAATGGCACCCTACAGAACAGTTTGGTCTAGAAACACTGGCTTAAAATATTCAAAAATCCTATTTTCTTTTAAGATTTGAGATCAAGAGAGTCTCTGGAAGTTAAACATTCTGCCATTTCATTAATTCATCTACTTATACATCCAACAGCTAGTTATCAGCCTCTCTTCTATAGTGGACCCTACCCCAGACCCTGGGTATGAAGTGGTAACAAAACAAATGGGGCTCCTGCTCCCACCAAGGGCCCATTTACCTGAGGGTGGAGAGGAGAGAAAAAACATGAACAAGTAAACAAATACATGAACAAGATTGTGGGAGGCTCCGTAATGGCCCCTAAGGATGTCTACATCCTAATCCCTGGAACCTGTGAATGTTACCTTACAAGGCAAAAGGGGCTTTGCAGATGTGATTAAGGGTTTTGAGATGGGGAGATTATCCTGGATTACTCCGATGAGCCCTAAATGCCAAGGCAAAACACCTTATTAGCGGGTTACAGGAACACCAGAAAGCTGAGAAGGTGATGTGACGATGGAGACAAAGGGAGAAAAGGCTCCGGGACATGGGGACACAAGCCGAGAGGTGTGGGCAGCCTCTAGAAGCCAGCAAAGGCAAGGAACGGTCCCCCAGAGAGCCTCCAGAAGGACCCAACACTGCCAACATCCCGTAAGACTCATTTCTGACATCTGACCTCCAGAGCGGTAAGAGAATCAATGTACATTGTTTGAAGCCACTAAGTTTGTAGTGACTTGTTACTGCAGCAACAAGAGCTGAACACAAAGGTCCTATTAGCTGATGATGAGTTCTGTGAAGACATGACAAAGGGGCCTGCTGGTGTCACTGGCTGGGGAGGGTGGGGAGGGGACAGGCTGCCGTTTTCACAGCGGTGGCCTGGGAAGGCTGCCCTGCAGGGCTGTCAGCGGACAGGGTGCTCCAGACAGCACAGGTCTGCTTCTCTGTCGCCTTGTCCCCCTAGTGAGGAGAGGGGGCTCACTGGTGGGTGATGGCTTGACACTGTTGGTACAAAGAATAACAGGCTCACTCTGGTCACTTCGAGGGATGCACAGCTTACTGAAAGGACACGCATGGAAGTAAAGAAACCGAGAACAACACCCTGGGCCAAGCCCCAAGGAAATGGAGGAAAAAGCTTCCCAGGCAGACTCCCCAGAAAGAAGAGGAAGGGCCGCGTAGAGGTGGGAACGGAATTGTTCAGAAATGGAAAGGTGCTCAGGATTCAGAGCAGGTTGACACCATCAATTGTAGAAACAGAGGATCGTTAGCCTAAGCCTCCCTATTTAGCTGAGTTCTGTTTCTGTCTCTGCTTCTCTCCGTGGGTCTTACTGTGCAGGCTCCAAAAATGAACGGCTAACTCACAAAACTCTTCCTTAAACTCCCAGAGAGAAAAAAATCTGATTTGTCCAATTCTTCACCACGCTCCTTCATTTGTCACTGGCCAGACTAGAGACTGGCTGCCTGTGGTCAAGAGCAAAACCCTGCTCTGATCGGCTGTGGCCGGAAGAGCCGGGTTGCTTGGCCACCAATGCATGAGAAGCTGCCTAGGACCGTGGCCGAGAGAGATGGGGGCCGCCCTGGCTGCTTCCTCCTGAAGAGACCGTGGGTGAGCCCGGCAGTCGGCACAGGGGTTCATCCCAAGGTCTAAATTCCTGCCGAGTGAAGCCTGTTTTTCTGCTCTCCTACCTCAACAATGTCCTAGTGCTATTCTTAAAAATAGGAAACACAATCTACGTAACACAATAGTATCAGAACTTACTCCTCCTTGTCATCAGACTTATTGAAGCAGCAACCCTGTCAAGACAACAGAGGATGACTTCACCCTGGTGTCTGACCCCAGAAGGTTCCTTGGAAGCCAGCTGCCTTTGCTGAGCACTCAGCCACGTAGAAGGACAATCTGAACGTGCAGACGGTAGACGTCAGGACAGCTGGTCCAGCTGACCTCCGGGTTGTGACCCTTGCTAAAAGGCATGATTCTATGACATTTTGGACCAGCCCCTGTGGGTCGGGGCAGGAATAGAGAAAGGAGGAATCAGAGGTCAAGAAAAGGTAAGAGAGGCCAGTTCCCCTTCCTCGATCAGAGCCAAGAGATGAACCCAGGTGTGTGTTTCATGGGGTCGAGGAAAGCAGACAGTTCCCCTCCCCTCCCACCCCCTCAGAACCTGCAGATGGGGTCCATGTGGTGGTGCCTGTGGGGGTTGGGGGGACGTTCCTACAGGGCCCCTAAAAGGTGAGAAGGAAGAAGGACTCAATCATTTTAGGGACCCCAAGTATGAAGGTAGATTGTTGGTTTATCTCTTTTCATCCTTACAATAGACCAGAGGGATAAGGAGACTTTTATTAGCCCATTTCACCAATGAGGAAATGAAGAGCTGTAGAGGTAAAGATCCGTGATGTCCAGAGACCCCTGAACCTCTGTGCAAAGCATCACCCGCCCCTGGGCAGCTCACAGTGTGATGAGAGTCCCATCCCTGCTTCCTCTCTGCCAGCTCCCTTCCTCCCCATACACACAACTTCCTGGGACCAGCCCTGGATCTGATCACCACTATGGTACCGCAAAGAACTAGAGAAAATGCCCAAGAACACTGACAAGATCTGGCCCGGGACAGATGGTCCCTAGGCGCGGCTCGAGGAGGGGGAGGAAGAGGGAGAGCAGGCTCCATCACTGGTACGCAGAGAGCCCTAGTGGAAGCCTCTTCACCTCCAGCCTCCCCCCTGCCCTCCACCGCGACACACTTCTGCCCGCCCCGCCCTATTACAGAGCTGAGGTAGCGAGACAGTTTGGGAAAGTGCTTTGCCAACAATAAAGCCTGCTTTGAAGATTATTGTAGCCAGAAGGAAGGTTACTTGGCCAGACTAGAATCTCTCTCCAAGAAGCCGAATTCTCTCATCTACTCCTTCACTGTCCCCCTCGACTGCTAGCTCTCTCCTGCCGACTCCAGCTGCGATCAGCAGTCCGGGAAGGTAGGGGCTTTTGTCTAAGCATCTTTGTATGCTCATCAGCTCAGTGACTCCTGACTGAATGCATGTGCGGTGTTTTACGGTCTATACAGACTCGCACGTGAACCATCTCATTCGTTCCTCACGAACACCAGTGTTTACCAGGACCCTTTTAGGGAGCACTAAGCTTTGTGTGCCTTATCTCCTTTAATCATCACAACTCCGGGAAGGCAGGTGTAGTGTTATCTCCCTATTCCAGATGGGGAAGCTGGAGCCCAGAGAGGTACGGGAACTTGCCCAAAGCTACACAGTAAATAAATGACAGGGTTGGGATACACCCCCAGGGCAGCGGGCTCCAGAGACATGAGGAGCTGGCCCTCGGCAGTTCCCTTAGAGCATTTATTACCTTTTTATTTACATGGGCCATGTCATTCAGCCCTCCCAGCAGGCCTTCCAGGCAGGTAATTCCATTTTCCTGGAAAGGAGCAGTAAAGTGATTTTTATGAATCCTCCCAGAAACAGAGCAAGATTCATAACAGGTCTGGTAACCTAAGTCTGGTTTTCTTCCTGTCACAGGTAGCTCTCTGATAATAGAGGTAAAAACAAGCTTCTTGCAAGGTACTCTGGAGATCATTGAGGTAACAAAGGGCAAGTGGTTTGATTTTCTTGGGAAGAAAGGTCCTTGAGAAACTTAACATTTGATTATTGTCCCCGCATTTTCAGTGAGGAGCAGCAGTGTGGGGGTGATGCCAAGTATCAATCAGCCCTCAAACAGATCAGTCATCTTCTGGGTAAGTGTGCACATCAAATTAGCATTTTAGGAGCAAGGCAGAGAATGAGGTTTCTGATAAGTCTCTCTTCAAAATATACGCCAGCCTTCAGAGATTCGCTTTAGATATTTCTGACACCCAACATTCATAGGATTTTCACAAGAAAGTTAGTAATCCTAAAACTCTCCCAGGCAGTCAGCATCCTGCTTAGAAATTATAACAATAATAATTCTGAAGAAAGCAGTACATTCTACTTCCTTATTTTCCAATTTCACATACCCTACAGTGGTCATACGTGGGATACCGTTGATTTCTAAAGAAAAACCTAATTTTACCCAGTGGAATTTTTGCTGGGGTGGAAACTTACGAGAGGTGATTACTTAGTCAAGTCAACAAACCATGATTCACCATAGATGTGACATACAAGGTTGATCTGTCACTTTGAGCTGCTTGAAATGACCTAGGAGCATGACAGGGCATGTGGGAGTCTTAGCTTTTTTTTTTTTTTTTTTTTTCTTGCCACTTCAACTTTTATTCTCCTGTTGAAATTAGGGTAAACATTTTTAATTAGGGTAAAAATTTTTAATTATTTTTATGGTGCTTGATGTGTTCCATTAGGTTTTCCCCCCAGGTTATTGAGATATAATTGACATAACATTGTGTAAATCTAAGGTATACAACGTGATGATTCGATACAGTACGGACTGTAAAGTGATTGCCACAGTAAGGTTAGTTACTATATCCTCACCTCACATAATTACAATTTGATGTGTGTTGAGAAGGGTCACTTAAGATCCACTCTGTTAGCAACTTTTCAAGTACACATTACAGTATTGTTAAATGTAATTACCATGATGAATATGCGATCCCTGGAATTTATTCAGCTTATCACTGGAAGTGTGTACACTTTCGCTGAAGCTCCCTATTTCTCCCACCCCCGGCCCCTAGCAACTATTCTGCTGTGTCTTCTAAAATGGCTTTTTCTCCTTTAATTTCACATATGAGATCATACAGTATTTGTCTTTCTCTTTCTGACTTACTTCCCTTAGAATGATACCGGTAAAGTCCATTTTGGAGTAGGCATAGCAGCTCTGGCACTTCTTAGCTTTGTGTTTTTAGGCAAGACAATCTTTTAACCCTTAAGCCTCAGTTACCTTATCTGTAAAATGGGAACAAAAATAATACCCACTGGATTATAGTAAGTGTTGACTGGGCAACTACTATATATCAGCTACTGTTAGAAAGCTGGAGATAGAGCAGATAACAAGACGGGCAAAGCCCTTGATCCTATGGAGCTCACATTATAGGGATACTCAATACATTGTTTGTTAATTATACTTACTGTTACTGTTACTGATATTTTCTTAAAAGATTATTTATTTATTTATTTGACAGAGAGAGATCACAAGCAGGCAGAGAGGCAGGCAGAGTGAGAGGAAAGCAGGCTTTCTGCTGAGCGGAGAGCCCGATGCCGGGCTCGATCCCAGGACCCTGGGATCATGACCTGAGCCGAAGGCAGAGGCTTAACCCACTGAGCCACCCAGGCGCCCTATTATTGATATTCTTTTAGTGATTGGCATTTGATCCGTTATTTTTCCATATAATTTTCTTCTTTAGAAGAGAATATGTTATTTTAATAGAAATATTAAATGCTTAGTGAATTTTTTTCTAGTGTTGGTAAAAGTAATGGTGTATGAGTTACCTTTACACCTCCCTCCCCCCCACAAAAAAAACCCCAAAACAAAAACAAAAAAGAAAATAAATCTGCTCTATAGGGTCTGGCAATTTCTCAAGAGGTCAAAAACATCCCAGAGAGATATAAGGTCTTCTTAGAATAATCTCTGAAGAATGCACGCTTGTTATTGACCACACAAGGAATGGCTTGAGTGACAGGGACCCTGGAAGCATTGCAGAGCTGCAGGCTCTCCAAGAAGGGGCAATGTGGCTGTGGCCTCTGGAGAGAGTCAGACAGATGAGCTCCGGGGTGCCTGGGCCTAGAGGTGCCCTCAGCCCCACGCCTCTGAGGGAAACTGAGGTATACATGTGCTAGTGTCAGTCCTCTCTAAATCGTCTGCTCTGAGAGAAACCCCTCAGAGAGGGGAACCAGTCGTACACCTGTGCAGCCTTGAGCAGAAGTCCCCCCCACCGCCACCTCACAGCTTCCCTTTGGGGCCCAAACAGTCTTCTCTGCTTCTGACGCATATGGATGGTTTTAGTTCTAGGGCCTTCCGTAAGTGTGCCCGTCACCTCAGCCCAATCTAATTATTGCTAGAAGCAAAGCTTTGAGACAGAGCGCATGGGAATGAAGATTTGACTTTGAATTCACCTCTACATTTATTTATTAACAGAGATGCTCCCAATTAAGTATTGGATACATGAATAAACATTCTCACAGTTTATAAAGTTGTTTTAAAATGGGGTAAGCACTCCCAGAACTTCAGAACAAGAAAATATTAGAGCTGGAGAGGCGTTCAAGCCAACTAACCCAATCTCCTTTGTGCAGAGCTGAGGGGAAGGCGGTTTGGAGAAGGGAAGGGCCTCTTCTGCGGTCCTCTTATTAATATCTGGGAAATCTGGAACCACGAACCAGATCTTCTGCCTCCCAGTCTAGTGCTCCCTCCACCTCTTGATCAATTTACAACCTGGAGCAGGAAATTTGACTATCCTTCTAATCTCCTCCCAACTTGTGCAGCTACAAAAATAGATACAATCTGGAAGCCCAGCCATGCCAAATATTGTGGCAGACTTCCCAGCCTCTCCTCCTCCCCCAGCTGATGGGAAGTTGAAGCTCCATAACACTCTTGCTAGAAATGTGAAAATTATTTCTTTTTTATTCTTTCTTCTATCTAAAGCCCACTGCCCAAGCAGGTTCAAAGCCCACTCAGGATCCTCAGTCCAGAGAGAAGGCATCAGAGAGGTCATCAGATAAGCAGAGTCCCTGATTTTAGAATCTATAAATGTAAACCTATCTGAGGCTATTGTATTTATGTTGAAAAAAGACCCAGATTAGTGATGAAGAAAAACATGAAGTCTTCACGGGAAAACCTATGGGGCTGAGTGAGGTCTTTCAGAGAGGAAATGCCTAAAAAGAGAGAAACAAACAAACAAAAAGGTTGGACTTAGTAAAGGATTAATTTCAAATGGGGGCTGAACCCTACGAGAGAAGCATCATACAAACAAAAGACAAGAGCATTTGAACATAGATGGACATTGAATTCAAGAAACTGTTTTCCTTCACGCTGATACTTGGCAGCACCCTGGAAAGAGTAAAGGGGACAGACGTACAAAGATGCTCACGGCAGCATCATTTGTGATAGAAAGACATGAAAGTAATCTAAGTCTCATTCCAGAGGAGACCCATCAGAATAAATTATGGTGCATCCATACAATGGAATATCACGCAGCTGTTTAGAAAACAGAAGGTTAAGCTCTGTGTTCTAACACAGGATGGTGTCCAACACAGGTTAAGATACCACACAGTTAAAAGCAAGTGAACAGTACTGCGTAATATGATCCCACTTGATCCAACAAGAAATGTATACATTTGTATATATATACAGAAAAGTCTACAAGAATATGCAAGAATATTAGTGCCGGGGAAAGCTAATGGGAAGAGAAGGAAAGGGAGAGGCTTTTATTCGTTGCCTTTTATCTTTCTGATGTGAAGCTTTTACCATGATGATATATTATGTTTAATAGCTTTTTCATAAACCACAAAAATCTAAGATTTTTAAAACCACAAGAATAATCCAGAATTGATTCTTTCTCATAAATTCTAATTTATTAATAAACCTCCCACAACATAAAAACTAATAATGATAACAGTATTGTAAGAAATAATCCCTTTTCTCCCTTCGTGAAAACTTCAACCCTTAGATACAATTGATCAGATAGAGTCCTCTGTAACTTTGAAGTCTGACACCATGTAAAATTCCTCCATCACACGTGTTCTTGCTCTCAGACCCCCTCGATCCATCTGCACCAGCTCCCGGCCTATGGTTACTTGCTGGATCTCACGACAATGCCTAGAGCTAGAACTTGCAACTTCTTTAATCATAGCCCAGAGAGTTATGATTACCAAGAACTGGCACCAATGCCCCACAAATCCAACCAAACCATCTCTATTCTCTTTTTTGGTAAAAGAACAGATCAGGGAATTTCTTTAGTGGGTGCCAGTGAACCGTAGCAAGGCATTTGCCCAAGTCGACAATCTACTTGTGCAAGTGCACAAAGAGGAACGGACTGGAGAGCTCAGACACGCTACAGAGTTAACAAATACATCCACAAAGTATAGGTTACTAACGATGACAGCCTGGATGGAAGCTCGTGAGGTCTGCAAAAGGGTCCGGATTTGGACCCTTTCTTGCTCGACTTTTTTATCAAGAACTTGGAGGAAGGCTGGAAAGCCATGTTTTTAATATTCACTAACTTTTCACCCATCACACTGATTTTCTTGCCCCTCACACTTTATTAAAACATTCCAGGGGCACCTGGGTGGCGGTGGGTTAAGTGTCAGACTCTTGGTTTAGGCTCAGGTTGTGATCTCAGGCTCTTGAGATCCAGCTCTTCATGGGCTCCGTGCTCAGCATGGAGTCTGCTTGAGATTCTCTCTCCCTCTACCCCTGCCCCCCACCCCACTCTCTCTCCCTAAAAACAAATAAATAAATCTCAACAAAACAAAACATTCCAGCCCCTGAACTCGGAAAGGTACAAATCCTATCATTTCTGTGTTAACAACTTGCTTGTCTGCATACTACAGGATTCCATCTGTATGATATTCTGGAAAAGGCAAAACTATAGAGCCAGGGAACAGGGTCGGGGTGGGAGTAGGGACTGACTACCAAGGGGCAACGTGAGTGAACATTTTTGGAAAATGGAACTATGGCAGTGGATACATGACTCTATGCATTTCAAAACCTATAGAATTATACGCTATAAAAGTTTGAATTTTCCTGTTTGTAAATTTTAAAATGAATGCCGCAAAAAATCACTTGTCACTTTAAGATCCTAATACTAATAGTGATAGCAATAATGCAACATATAAAAATAAATGTTAGCTCCTCAGTTCAACAGCTTACATTGAAAAGGTGAATATTCCCTGGTTTCTTCAGAGTCGGAGTAAAAAAAAAAAAAACACCTGGCTGGACATATACATCATATTGTTACCTGGCCCCTGCCTGCCTCCCCAATTTCACTTCTAGTCACTGCTCCTCCCTTCCATTTCATATTCCCAGTCCTAAATGCAGGTGACTGCTCTTGTGCCTCTGCAAAAACTCTTAACTGATAATGCCTTCGGTGCCCCCCAACCCCATCTCCTTACACCAACCCTGAGAGCCCTTCAGCCATCAGCTTCTTGGGCAAGTCTTCCCTGACTCCTGGTAGAAATGATGTTTATTTCTATCTCCAGCCTCATGATGCTGGACTGTGATTATGTATCAATGTGTTATTCCCCCCTGCTAAAATGAGCTCCTGGAGGGTACATCCTTGGTCATCTTTCTTGCTTCTGAATCCACAGAACTCAAGATGGTGTTGGATGCATAATCCAGCACTCAATAAATATTGGTAGACTTTAAACAATTTTAAACAACCAATTTTTTTTTCTAACTAGGCAAACTAAATCACTAATTACGTGTTTGAAGAAGGGAGCATTTTTCCAAAAAAAAGAATTCCCTAACCATCAGTTTTTCCCTTTTTCAGCATTTTGTTACTCTTGGGGAGCAGTTTGATACATTAAGAGGATGCAAACAGCAGCAATCCATTGCACAGCATGTTTGCAGGATACCATGTCTCATTTTAGTCAATTTTCCTCTAGTTTTCAGTCTTGCAACACCTTTGTGCAGTGCCTGATTCCTAATTCTTCCCTGCAGTCCCTCCGATGTAGGAAAAGAGGACTAAAGTGCATTTGACCTCAGCTGGGGCTTACCCTGATGCACCCGAAAGCAAAGGGAGAAATATTGGCAGACCGCGGACTCATTTGAAAGGACTGGGATACATTGCTTATGGTAAAAACCCATGTGCCTTACTCAAATACTAAGGGATCTGAAGAGATTGGAGGAAAGGATTTCCTATCCCGCATTCTGTCTTCCCCAAAGCTGACCTCATTCCCTGGCTAATGGGATAGGTCAAAGACATCTAGCTGTTTCCGACAGGGATTTCAGCAATGCTGGGATGCACCCTTGCCCCTGCAAGACTACAGTAGGCTGGGGCTGCGGGAGAGGGGCCGGCCTTGCTGTGACACCTGTTCGAGTGTAGGCAAGTCGACGTTCTGGCTGGAGCTGGGGATGCGGGCAGACCATTCAAGGTCTGCATAGGGTGCAAATAATGGCAAGGCAAAGCTTGGGAACACCGCCTAGGGGCCCCGGAAATACCACTGACGGAGCACAGGACCTTAGAAGAGCGGTATAGAAAACACGTGCTCTGATCCTCAGCTTCCCTATCTGTCAAAGATCGAGCATCAGAACCAATGATTTCTAAGCCTTCTTTCCTGACTTCAGCTTAGGTAAAAGGGTTTGGTCATGAGCAAGGCCAGGCAGGAAGAGAAGGCAAGACATTTCAGAGTTCATGGTGAGCTGGACTTCATGCTGAGTTAGAGAAGGAGAGCGGTAAGAGCAGCCCCCATGGGCTCCAATAGCCCCTGGGGAAGCAGTCTCCTGGACTGGCTAAGTTTCCTAGGCCAGCTAGCAAGCTCCTGCTGAGACGATATTTATTTGCCCAAGGCCTTCGGAGGCCCACACAGCAGCATGTGGTCACTCCACTGGGGCTCAGCATCCCAGCAAGAATCTCAGGAGCACCACAGACATTTCTGAGCCCACCTGCCCCAACTCCACACCGGCCCCAGGCTTCGCATAACTCGTCCACCTCCTCGTCCTCCCCTATTGCATGCTTTGTTAGGAAGCGGCATATATGGTGGAAGTAGAGCCATTTTAGAGTCTGAAGCCCCAGGTTTGGGTCTCACCTCTGACTGTTATGCACTTCAGTGACCTTGGGTAGGTTATTTTCTCTACCCCGACCTCAATGTTCTTTATCTGTAAAATGGAAATTGTATCACCCACCTCCAAAGATGTTTCCACGATTCAAATCCCATCACTAAACAGCTATGCTCTGTAAACTGAAACACTCGATAAACCTAAGCCATTAGCCACATCAAATTATTCTGGGAAGTTGTTGGGGTCTAAATGATGCATAAATAAAACCAGAGCTAGAGAGAAAGCCTCTCTATGCCCTGTGCAGACTCGCTGTCTCCTATCCGTCATCTGGCGATCCCCCCTGACCCTCCCCTGCAGCCTTCCGGACTTGGCTGTGGGGCCAGCCAGCCGCTAACAGGACGGCTCGCTGCTCAAACCAGACAGTCCCCAGGGTTGGAGCTTGTGCCTGTCAGCCTATCAGCTGGCACGCTGACAGACAAGGAATCTGGCCAATAAATGTCTAATCAGGATGATATCAATTCTCAAATCTGGCAATTCAGCCGAGTGACTCCAAAGGGGGAGCAGGCAGTTCTACAGGGTAGAGGACTGGTGGGCCACAGACCTCGGAGCTTTAGGGCCATGGGTGTTTGGGAGGGTGGAGAATCTGGAGGAAACCATCATACCTTGCACAGGAGGCAGTGTGTGGCGGTGGAACATGCAACTTCAAGTCCCCAGAGCCTTCGAATACAAAGCCCCGCTCTGCTATTTAGTGACTGCTGATCACTGCATATCTCTGAGCCTTGGTTTTCTCATCGTACAATGGCTATGACCATAAAGGATAACTCCAATTGCTCCAAGCTGTTCCTTTGGTCTGAAAAGGAATCTCACTGGTGAGGTCAATGGAAGTCGAGAGTGGGTGCAAGTCAGAAGCCCCGAGTGAGCCCCACGTCTCTGAGGCTGCGCTACAGAGGAAGGACAAGGCCCATGCCAGGCAATTAGCGGCCTGTGCGGACAATTTCTGTCAGGAACACATAGGAGTTAGTGAACAGAAGGGCATGGCTCTCAGTGGAAACAATTCTGACTGAGTTTGGAAGTCCTCAGACACCTCGGGGTCCCACCGAAATTGAATGCAAAATTGTATGCATGAATACTCTGGGTATTTTTCTGGGGAGCAAATCCAAAGCTTTCCTCAGAGTCTCAGAAGCGTCCTGGACTCGCAGAAGGGAAAGAGCAGTTATTCGAAACTGCCATGCTGACTTCCACACCTGAACCACACTCTTCCCAGTCCTCTTCCCTACGGGTAGCTGCTATGGACCATGACCATGACCAAAGGAAATTGCCACCAGCCTCCATCTGGCTTGCCTGGCATGAGCTTCATTTCCTTCTTTTATTTTTATGTGTATTTGTCAAAAATTCTTTGGTGAATAAATAGTATCTTTATAGTCACTCAAAACCACAAAGTTCCTTTCTTCCTTCCTCCCTTTCTTTCTTTCTTTCTTTCTTTCTTTCTTTCTTTCTTTCCTTTTCTTTCTTTCTTTCTTCTCTCTTTCTTTCTTTAAGTTTTAAGTCCATTATTTAACCCAAGAAACAAGAGTTAACATAGACAGGGTTTACCACTTTGTCTCGACAAATACAATTTAGATGTGCTGTTTCTAATGAAAACCAAAACAGAGCAAATAATTAAGTTAAAAACAACAGCATCAATTTAGTGGTTTACCAATTAGCAATTCACTCCAACATGTATTGAGTAAATGCCCAGCTCACAGAACACCATGCTTAGCGCTCCTGGCTTAATTGGCCTCTCTGTAACAGTTAGCATGGCTGGCCTCTGTCATCTACACCACCACCTTCCCTTGGTCTTGGTGACACACACTTCTCAGACGCTCTATGGGTTTCCTGTACAGGTTCTTTCCTCTTCCTCTGTGCTCCCCTTAAACGTTAGCTCTGCTCATAGGCCCCTTGTTTTATGGCTGGCTCTCTCCCTGACTCTCTCCCTGATGATTTCCTTTGCTCCTATGACTTTGGTGACCATTTCTACCCAAATGATTCCCAGGTCTGTAAATCTAGCCCACATACACAGAAAGAATTCTAGATCTATAAGCCTCCATCTGAAGTTCCTACAGGCATTTAAATTCAACACTTCAGAAGCTGAACTTTTCATCCCCAAGGTCAACCCTCCTCCAAACCATGATCTTCCTCTTGTGCCTCCTATTAGTGAATCCAAGCAAGAACCAGGGATGTTTGACTTTCTTTCCCACTGCCACACCCAGTGATCCTAAACATGTCTTTTAGTGCTTTCAGTGACCTCCAACCCTCCTCCAAACCATGATCTTCCTCTTGTGCCTCCTATTAGTGAATCCAAGCAAGAACCAAGGATGTTTGACTTTCTTTCCCACTGCCACACCCAGTGGTCCTAAACATGTCTTTTAGTGCTTTCAGTGGTCACTGAAATATGGAAGCTACTACACTAACCTCACTCACCTGGATGATGGAAACAGCCTCTTACAGGCCTCTTTGCCTCTATTCTTGGCTGTTCTGATCTATTCCTGATGCAGCAACCAGAGAGATTTCCTAAAATGCAAACTAGATCATGTCACTCTCCTGTCTATAATTCTTCAGTAGCTCACCCATGCCTTCAGGATTAGGTTCAAACATCTAAGAATGTCTTAGGGGTTCTTCTGCCTCTGACCCCCTCCTCCCTGACTGCTTCTCTAGACTCCATCTATGCCACCTGCAGTAGTGTTCTGGCTGCTAAAGACACAAATATCACAGTGGCTTTTAAACAAGATAGATGATTTTTTTCCCCCTCTCTTACACTTTGCTCTGAGCANGTGTTCTGGCTGCTAAAGACACAAATATCACAGTGGCTTTTAAACAAGATAGATGATTTTTTCCCCCTCTCTTACACATTGCTCTGAGCGTAAGCAGTTCTGAACTGCTATAGGAACCTGATTCTTTCTATCCTGTTGCTCTATTGTTCTCACTATGCAGCTTCCATCCACAGTGGTCTAAGGCAGTTGCTTCTGCTTCCACCATCCCTTCCCAGCCACCAGTGAAGGGCTAGAGACACAAAGGAAGGATCCAGAAAAGGTAACATATGACATCCAACCATATTAACCATAATTGAGCTACTTGCTCACACTTGGCTGCAAGAGTACCTATGAAATAGAGTGTTTGGCTGAGCAGCCATGTGCTTACTCATACTTGTTTCAACTTAAGACCTTGTAGCTACCGAGAAGCTTTTCTGTCCCACAGGAAGGTGTGCTTCCTCTCCTAAAGAACTTATTACACTCAATTTTAGTTATTGGATTACTTATCTATTTTCCCATCTAGGTTTTGAGATTCTTTAGAGCTAGAACTGCATCTTGTTCATTTCTGTTTCCTTAATGTTTGGCATAATGCCTTACGCGTAATGGGCTATCTGTACGTGTTTATTGGTTGGATTAACAAAAACAATTAACTAAAAGTAGGACCCCCAAATTGTGTACACNTTTAGAGCTAGAACTGCATCTTGTTCATTTCTGTTTCCTTAATGTTTGGCATAATGCCTTACACGTAACGGGCTATCTGTACGTGTTTATTGGTTGGATTAACAAAAACAACTAAAAGTAGGACCCCAAAATTGTGTACACATGGTATGAACATACCTATGGGGAAAAAAATACAAACAACCAAAAAAAAAAAAAAAAACCAACAGGAAACTAGTCCTGAATGGAAGCATGTCAAAATGTTAACAGGGGTTGCTTACAGGCAATGAGACTTGGGGTAGTTACTCTTTCCTTCTAGTAGTAGTATTTTAATTGGGACAGGGGAATAACAAAAACATGGGGAGAAATCTTGCTCCTTTTAATTCACATTAACATCTTTAAATGTTTCACTTAACAATTCACTATTACATTGTTTTTCAGCCATTGCTCTTTCAAGACACCAACGAGCCGACTTTGAATGAACTTCTTTTACATTAATGTTTACAATTAGCAAGCACTAAGTCCAGCCTGGTCCTTCTATAGATGGGAAAACTGAGGTCCAGAGAGAAGAAGTGGCCTCCATGTATATGGACTTTTTTGGAAAAAAAATATATGCACTTAAAAATTGCACAATACAGTATGGTTGATTATAGACACCGCATTGTACAACAGAGCTCTAGAATTGACTCATCTTGTGTAACTGAAACTTCATGCCTGTTGAAGAGCAACCTCCATATCTCCCAGGCAACCACCATTCTACTCTGTTCCTAGGAGTCTGACTATTTTAGATACCTCATATAAGAGGAACCATGTGGTGTTTGTCCTTCCTGTGACTGGCTAATTTCATTTAGCACAGTGTTCTCCAGGTCCATCCATGCTGTGGTGAATGACAAATGGCAGATGAATGACATCTGTTCATAACAGAGATTTCTTGGTTATTGTAAATAATACTGCAATGGACATAGGTGGGCTAATATTTCTTGGTTATTGTAAATAATGCTGCAGTGGACATAGGTGTGCTATATCTCTTCGAGATCCTGCTTCCAAGTCTTTTAGATATATACCTAGAAGAAGGATTGCTAGATCATGTGATAGTTCTGTTCTAGTTTTTAAAGGAATCTCCAGATTATTTTCCATAGCAGCTGCCTCATTTTATATCCCCACTAATAGTGTACCAGGGTTCCAATTTATCTAGAATTTTACCAGCCCTTGTTACCTTTGTTTTTTTGGGGGGGGGGCGGGGGAGGGAGGGTTTGAATAATAGCCATCCCAACAGGTATGAGGTGATATTTCACTGTGGTTTTGATTTCCATTTCCCTGATGATCAGTGATATTGAGCATCTTTTTATAGATCAGTTGGTCATTTGTCTTCTTTGGAAAAATGTTGATTTAAGTCCTCTGCCCACTTTTTAATTAATTATTTTTTTTGCTATTGAGTTATAGGAATCCCTTATACATTTTGGATATTAGCCTCTCATCAGGTATAAGGCTTAAAAATATTTTCTCCCACTCTATAGGCTACCTGCTCACTCTGTTGGCTATTTCTTTTGCTGTACATGAGCTTTTTAGTTTGATGTAACCCCACTTGTTTTTGTTTTTATTGCTTGGCTTTTGCTGTCATAGCCAAGAAATAATTGTCTAGACCAGTATCATGAAGGTTTTCCTCTTTTTCTTCTTCTAGCTTTAGAGATTCAGGTCTTATGTTTAAATATTTAATCTATTTTGAGTTGATCTTTTTGTATGATGTAAGATATGGGTCCAGTATCATTCTTGTGCATATGGATATGTTCTTTGCAACAGCATTCATTAAAGAGACTATCCTTTTCTCACTAGGTATTCTTGGCACCCTCGCTGAAGATCAATTCACTGTGATGCTTGGGTGTATTCTGAGCTCTCTATTTTGTTTCATTGGCCTATAGATCTTTTTTTATGCCAATACCTTACTATTTTAAACACTGTAGCTTTGTAATATACTTTGAAATCAAGAAGTGTGATGTCTCTAGTTTGTTCTTTCTCAGGAATGCTTTGGTTATTCAAGGTCTTTGGTGGTTCTATATTAATTTTAGGATTATTTTCCCTATTTCTGAAAAAAATATCATTGGAATTTTGATAGGGATTGCCTTGACTCTATAGATCACTTGGGCTAGCATAGACACTTTAACAATGTTAAATCTCCAAACCATGAGTATGGGCTATATTTCCATTTATTTGTGTCTTCTTTAATTTCTTTCATCAGTGTTTTGTGGTTTTCAGTGTACACGTCTCTCATTTCCTTGGTTGAACTTATTCCCAAGTATTTTATTCTTTTTTGCTGCTATAGTAGATGAGATTGTTTTCTTAATTTCCTTTTCAGATAATTCGTTGTTAGTATATAGAAACGAATCTCATTCTTGCATGTTGATTTTGTATCCTGAAACTTTACTGAATTTGTTTATTAGCTTAAACTGATTAGCATGTGGCTCTGGGTAGATCAGATTTGGTTTTATTCTTTAGGAAATGCCTTTGATTGATATTTTTAAATTTCAGTTGTTTTCATTTTCAGCCATGATGGACTGCCAGTCCAGAAACAATGCAACCCACTGTGTGCACAGCTTAATTCAGTGCCTTGGCCAGCAAACTGGAAATAAATAATGAAATCAGTCCTTGTGGCCCGCTGCAGATGCCACCACATCACAGCATTCTGAGACAAGGCCATTTGTCTGCAGCTTTTCTAGGAAGAGGCCTCTGGCAGAGCCCATCAAAATAAAAGGTGAGGCTGCCAGATGTATTTCTTTTTCTTGACGTGACTATGGAGGCCATTTTGTGGTGATTTAAAATTTATATATAAATGTGTTCTTCTTTCCACTTAGCTCTTTACCCATCAGTTACATGGGCTTATCGAGGGCACAGAGGGGCAAGTCATTTTTCAATAGACTTTAAAATCAGGCAAATTCAAGGGAAGCTGGAAGCTTGTTTTTCCATCTCTCTGTTGCATGCCACATTCTGGGAAATTGGACTTCTTCCTCAGCATCAACACTCAAGAGCACACCTAGCTCAGCATCTTTACTCAGAGCTTCTCCTGTCCCTGGAATTCTCTCTCCAAGCCTCCCTTACTCAATGGTTTTACCTGTCTTCCTGACATTTCTGGCAGAACTCTTAGCTCATGATCATCAATATACATATACCACTACATTTGCCCTGCCCATATGCACCTTAGGCTGTGATAAAAAAAACAATTTTTTTTTCCACGTGAATCTGCTGTTTCCCCACACTGTGGCTTTCCTGAAAGCAAGGACTGTGTCTGATCCATCTCCATTTCTTCAGCGACATGCACTCACTAAGCCCCAGGACATTCTGGTTGCATCAATCAGATTGTCCAAGATCCAACCCTTGAGGGCAGCTTTGCTCTAGGATTTGAGCCAAGATTCCTTTCCCAGCTAGCCCAGAGCTCTCATCCACAAATCTTTGGAACCAAGGCCTTCAGCTTGAAGGAGTGTAGAAAAGAGAGTGTGGGGCTGGTGGAGAAATGTCCTGGGTGCACATCCAATCTCATCCACTGCTAATTGAGTGAGTCATTTCATGTCTTCCAAAAATAGTTTTGTTTTGGTTATTGTTTTTTTTCAACTGCAAAATGATGGTTGTTGTGCTTCACAGGTTGTTGTAAGGTTTCAGTGAAGTAGTATACGCAAAATAAATTGTGGGCAGGTTAAACCTCAAAAAAGCAACTTTGTGCCTCTGTGAGTATTACCTTTTCCTTCTCCACTTACAGGTATCACACTTTCCTGTTTCCTTTCCATCCATGTCTAACCTGTCCACAATATTGCTGGTTACAAAACTCGCCCTAGCACAAGATGCCCTTGCCTACAGCAAATAGCAGTTTCCAGAAGTTCAAATTTCATAACTGCAAATGGAGTCATTCAAGAATACCAGGATCAGCGCCATGCTTAATGTCTACTATGAGGGTCCAGAAATAGTGATAAAAATCAAATGATCCCTCTCTTATTATAGAGAGCCAACATGTCCTGAAGCGATTCATTTTAGCAGGAATGCCTAGATGGTGACAATAAAAGGGTATATGGAAATGAGATTGCTGCAAATCATACTGGTCATCCTATGTAGATAACCATCGTTCAGCTCCTTTTGTTCACAATGCTGCTGGACACACACATCCTACATTTCCTTTTCTACAGCTAAGGCCACCCAGAGCAGCCTTCTCTTTGTTAATAGAGCTTGGTCATATAAATACAACATGGATCCTTCATCTTTCTACTTTTTGATATGTAGAATTTATATAATGTGCGGATTCATCTTAGCTCTTGGTTCGAAACATGGACAAGCTCATACATGAGTCTAACAAAAATATCCTTGGTTCCAAGATGTCAGGAGAGCCAGATCCATGTTGAGTTTTTCTAGGGCACTTATATGATGAAATATGCCCAGAATCCAGAAGAAGAAAATATTGTTGGGTGAGACCTTGCAAGACAAGCACTTCTGAATCAAGATCACTGTGACAGGCTGTTCCTCCTGTCTCTCCTATAAACACCACTTCTCATTGGTTGTGGGTTGTCATAGTGGTGCAGGTGGAGTGACAGTGGACCTAGAGGGAAATAGGAAATGTGTTATCTTCCATGGCTTCTCTTCTCACCTGCCATGCTTCCTTCACATCTCCTTTCCCAAGCAGTCTTCCAAGTCAACCTCTAACAGCCATGGGCTTTCTGCCTACCCAATGGCTCATTTCTAGATGTTTCTTCACTGATTAGGTCCTTTCAGACTGATAACTTTATAGGACTATCTACAGATTTTAGATTTGACCTCTCTCTTCTAACCAAATTATGCACTGCAGGCCTTGGACAAGGGAGGTACCCAGGTTCCTGGGACACTGTCCTTGCTAAGACTTCTGAGCATCCAGGTCCCTGATTTCTGAAAGAGAAAACTGGATACACTACAAACGTATCCTTTGTGATTATAGCTCATCTGATACTTTAGAAGAACATACTTTCTTTTTCACTAAATGAGAAGCTCAGTGGTCCCAAACTAAGGGTTGAATCACTCATTATTTACTCAGTTAGAAAACATCTTTAGAAAAAGCTTGGAGCTGGAATTGGCTATAGGTTTGGCAAGGATGGACAGTGTGAAGTCTGTAACATCTTGGGCAGTCTTGGTAAATAAGAAGGGCTCAAATGAATGGGAGGGAGATGAGCAGCCCCATTCTACCTTGTACTGGTCAATCCATAGCTGGATTGCCATACTCCCAATTATAAGTCCCTACACAGAAGCCAGATAACCTGAGTCCACAACAGGAAGAGGAGTGGGATGGAGAAGGGGTCGGATGTGTTACGTATCTGAAGAAATTGGGAATCTTCAGCTTGCAGGGGAGAAGGCATTTGAGGCTCCATAAGAGTTGCCTCCAGACATCTGAAAGGTCATCACTTGGAAATGGGGTCATCCACGTTCCATGCGAAAACTGAAACCAATGGTTGAAATTAATTTTGACTCAGCGTTAAGTATACCTTTTCTAACAGAGCTTACCTATCAGCAGAAGAGGCTGCCTTGTGAAGGAAGAGCCCCTTGCTAGTGGGAGTGTTCAAACAGAGGTCCGATAGCAAACCATTAAGAACACTGTCTCAGTGAGTCCAGCTTTGGAGACTCAAACCTGATGACCTCCGATAGCTTTCTGAATTCCACAAAGTTTTCATGCCGAGAGTCCAGAATCTAATTCAGAATAGCAGCCTTTTTCCCATCCCCCTTTCTGTTCCCAGCACACTCATTTTCTCTCTTTTGGTGCTGGTAGGAAGCAGGACTCCATGAGAGCTGGTAAGTGAGACAAGGCTCTGCCCAGCCCTCTCAGCATGACTGGCAATTAGCTGGACTCCAGCCTTCCAGGACTCACAAGCTCTCAGCAGGTTGTGATACTCCACAGTGCTTATTTAGAACCCAGGGAAGGAGGCAGCCACAGGTAGCAGGAGCTTAATTCTGAACCCATGCTAACCAAACATTAACATTTGCATTTAAAAAACGGAGCAGGAAAAAGAGCAATGAAAACTCTACTCAATTAAAGCTGTTTGCAAATGCAAATATGCCTGACACAGAAGAGAAAGGGGCTCCTGGGTGGCTACCCCTCTCTGCTGACATTCGTGACCAGACAGAAGAGGGGAGTGTATACATATGCTAGAAGAAGGAACTGGAGTGGGTGGGGAGTGGAGGATGAGGAGGGACAGAGAGATAATTTGGTTCTATACCATGAAACCTATAATTTCACTCTGACATGAAAATTAGCTCTGTAGCTAATTAGCTTTCTAATATCATTTGCTGCCATAGAAAGGACAAAAGTTTATGAATTTATGAACCTACCTGAAAAGGAAAAAAAGACTACAAGTTTGTAAGAAGGGATTAGCTGTTTCAAATGACAGGGGCCATTTCAGGGAATTAGGTCTGTCACTGCCTTTGTGTCCTGAAGAGCTCACAGAGGTGGATCCTGAGTTGTGTCCGTACACCATCACATCTGTGACTGGCTTAGTTTCTCTGAGGAGCCTTCCGGTATTTGGAAAAGCCTGATGGAGGGGGCCTCCTCATACTGTGCCAGGCTCTCCTCTGTAGCAACCTATTACTGGTCCTAATTGTGCCCTCTTGAACCATTCCCTCCCATGCCACGCTTTCCCTTCCCCGCCCAGGACGAGTCGACTGTGACTTGAAGTAATTTATGTATCAGCCCATGAGTCCATTTGTCAGCTAGTCCTCTTACCGTATCAAACATCTTCCCTGTACTTGTCTGAGCTACTCTAGCTCCCTTGGCCTTCTCTATCAAGCTCTATGTGATCCACTTAGGTGTAGAACCTACTGGAAGCTTCTAGAGTTCACCCTGAACTTGGGGAATCTCTTTTTTATTTTTATTTTCTGTAAAATATAACCATGGTATGTCAGGGGAAAAATGGCATACTATGAAGCCTAACTTTTATAACTCTCACAGAAACACTGATTTTAGCAGCCACTCAGGGATGACAATACAAAGGTATTGTCCTGTAGCCCAGGAGTATAGCTGAGAGGTTCCAGGACCAGGGTGGAGCAAAAAATCCAAGAATAGATGCATTGAGGGTTTTAAGAAGAGCAATTTCACTTTACCAGTGCCAACTCTCCCCCAGGTGGCACAAGTCAGGACCAAGAGAGACCCCCTTTGCCCATGTATTTTCCACAAGGGAAAGTGAGAGTAAAGTGAGTACCCAACTTCCCTAGTCTTGCAGGACATTGCCCAAGACCCAATTTTGTTTCACCCCACCCAGAACACTCAGGGGATGGGTATAGCTGAATCATCTGGAAACAGCTAGAAGGAGAAAAAAGGGATAGAGATTCACAGCATTCAGCACATGGATCCTCACAACAATCCACAGATAGTAACTGGCTTGCAGGCTCCACTAAAAGCCTTAGAACAGATCAATAAAACTAAGTTAATTTTTTGAAAAAATAAAGAAAATTGACCAAGCTTTAGTTAGAATAAGGAAAAAGGTGAAAGGATACAAATAAATAAAATTACAAATGAAAGATGAGACAATTACAGCTGATTCCACAAAAATACAAAGGATCGTAAGATAATACTATAAGCACTTATACACCAACAATTGGATAATCTAGAAGAAATGACTGGATTCCTGGAAACATATAACCTATCAAGATTGAATCACAAAGAAATAGGAAATCTGAACAAACCAATAACAAGTAAGGAGATTGACTCAGCAATCAAAACCCTCCAGGCTAAGAAAAGCCCAGGACCAAACAGCTTCACTGGTGAATTCTACCAAATATTTAAAGAATTAACACCAATCCTTCTCAAACTCTTCGAAAAACAGTAAGAGGAAGAGAACACTTCCAAACTCATTTTCAGAGTATTATACCAAAGCCAGACAAAGACACTACAAGAAAAGAAAATTACAGGCTAATATCCCTGATAAACATAGATGCAAAAATCCTCAACCTACAAGACCATACCACACCCATTCAACAAGCACATCGAAAGGATCATACAGCATGATCAAGTGGAATTTATCCCTGGGATAAAAGATTAGCTCAACATATGAAAATCAATACATGCAATATGCCACATTAACAAAATGAAAGATAAAAATCATACGATCACCTCAGTAGATGCAGAAAAAAACATTTGACAAAATTCAACATCTTTTTATGACAAAAGCTTTCAAGAAATTAGGTTTGGAAAAATGTATCTCAACTTAGTAAAGGGCATATATGACAAGCTCACAGCAAACATCACACTCAATGGTGAAAAGCTTCCTCTAAGATCAGACACAAGACAAGGGGGCCAAGTCTTACCCCTTCTATTCAACATAGTATTGGAAGTCCTATACAGAGCAATTGTGAAGAAAAAGAAATGAAACACATCCAAATTAGAAAATTTTCTCTGTTTGTAGATGACATGATTCCATATATAAAAAACTCTAGAGTTCACCAAAAAGCTGTTAGAACTAAGAAATTTAGTAAGGTTATAGGACATTAAATCAACAGAAAAAACAGTTGTGTATCTATACACTAATAACTAACTATGCAAAAAAATAAAAGTAAAAAAAAGAAATTAAGAAAATAATCCCATCTATAAGAGCACCAAAAAATTAAAATACTTATAAATAAACTTAACCAATGAGGTGAAAATTCTGTACACAGAAAATTATAAAATATTGACAAAAGATCTAGGAATCCCACTTCTGGATATGAAACCCATATCTTTTTTTTGTTTTTAATTTAATTTTATTTTTTTCAGTGTTCCAAGATTCATTGTTTATGCACCACACCCAGTTCTCCATGCAATATGTGCCCTCCTTAATACCCACCACCTGGCTCGCCCATCCCCCCCACCCCCTCCAAAACCCTCAGTTTGTTTCTCAGAGTCCACAGACTCCCATGGTTCATCTCCCCCTCCAGTTTACGCCAATTGACTTTCCCTTTTCTTCTCCTAATGTCCTCCATATTATTCCTTATGCTCCACAAGTAAGTGAAACCATATGATAATTGACTTTCTCTGCTTGACTTATTTCACTCAGCAAAATCTCCTCCAGACCCGTCCATGTTGATACAAAAATTGGGTATTCATCCTTTCTGATGCCTATGTAATATTCCATTGTATATATAGACCATATCTTCTTTATCCATTCATCTGTTGAAGGGCATCTTGGCTCTTTCCACAGTTTGGCAATTGTGGCCATTGCTGCTATGAACATTGGGTACATATGGCCCCTCTTTTCACTACATCTGTATCTTTGGGGTAAATACCCAATAGTGCAATTGAGGGGTCATAGGGTAGCTCTATTTTTAATTTTTTGAGGAATCTCCACACTGTTTTCCAAAGTGGCTGCACCAACTTGCATTCCCACCAACAATGTAAGAGAGTTCCCCTTTCTCCACATCCTCTCCAACACTTGTTGTTTCCTGGCCTGTTAAGTTTGGCCTTTCTAACTGGTGTAAGGTGGTATCTCAATGTCATTTTGATTTGAATTTCCCTGGTGGCTAATGGAGATGAATACTTTTTCATGTGTCTGTTAGGCATTTGTATGTCTTCTTTGGAGAAGTGTCTGTTCATGTTTTCTTTTTTTTTTTTTTTTCTGTTCATGTCTTCTGCTCATTTTTTGACATGTTTATCTATTTTTTGGGTGTTAAGTTTGAGGAGTTCTTTACAGATCTTGGATATCAGCCCTTAGTCTGTAGTGTCATTCGCAAATATCTTCTCCCATTCCGTGGGTTGCCTCTTTGCTTTGTTGACTGTTTCCTTTGCTATGCAGAAGCTATTTATCTCGATGAAGTCCCAAAAGTTAATTTTTGCTTTTGTTTCCTTTGCCTCTGGAGACATGTCTTGAAAGAAATTGCTGTGGCCGATGTCAAAGAGGTTATGCCTATGTTCTCCTCTAGGATTTTGATAGATTCCTGTCTCACATTGAGGTCTTTCATCCATTTTGAGTTTATCTTCGTGTATGGTATAAGAGAATGGTCGAGTTTCATTCTTCTATACATAGCTGTCCAATTTTCCCAGCAACATTTATTGAAGAGACTTTTTTCCACTGGATATTTTTTCCTGCTTTGTCAAATATTATTTGACCACATGATACTTTATATGGAAAACCCAAAAGACTCCACCCCCAAATTACCAGAACTCATACAGCAATTCAGTAAGGTGGCAGGATACAAAATCAATGCACAGAAACCAGTTGCTTTCTTATACACTAACAATGAAACTAGAGAAAGGGAAATTAGAGAATCTATTCCATTTACTATAGCACCAAGAGCCATAAGACGCCTTGGAGTAAACCTAACCAAAGAGGTAAAGGATCTATACTTAAGGAACTACAGAACACTCATGAAAGAAATTGAAGGAGACACAAAACGATGGAAAAATGTTCCATGCTCGTGGATTGGAAGAATGTCTATGCTGCCCAGAGCAATCTACACTTTCCTGATCAAAACACCATCCCAATCAAATTCCCACTGGCATTTTTCAAAGTGCTGGAACAAACAAACCTAAAATTTGTATGGAACCAGAAAAGACCCCAAATCGCTAAGGAAATGTTTAAAAAGAAAAACAAAGCTGGGGGCATCACATTG
Source organism: Ailurus styani (assembly GCA_002007465.1). Taxonomy (NCBI): domain Eukaryota; kingdom Metazoa; phylum Chordata; class Mammalia; order Carnivora; family Ailuridae; genus Ailurus; species Ailurus styani. The sequence goes on along the minus strand of LNAC01000163.1, from coordinate 3,242,101 downwards.
CCTGATTTCAAGTTTTATTACAAAGCTGTGATCACCAAGACAGCATGGTACTGGAACAAAAACAGACACATAGACCAATGGAACAGAGTAGAGAGCCCAGATATGGACCCTCAACTCTATGGTGAAACCCATATCTTAAGATATTTGCACTCCGTAGTTCATCGTAGTATTATTCATAGTAGCCAAGATATGAAAACAACCTATGTGTCCATTAGCAGGTAAATGAATTTTTCAACATGCCTGTATGATGTGTGTGCAGGTATATATCTCACATTATATACAATGGAACATTATTCAGCCATAAAAAAAACAGGATATCCTGCTATTTTTGACATTGATGAAACTGGATGATATTAAACTAAGTAAAATAAGCCAGAAATACAGAAATACAAATATTGTATGATCTAACTTAAATGTGTAATATAAAAAAGTAAAACTTACAGAAGCAGAGAGTGGAATAGTAGTTGTAAAGGGCTGGATGCTGGGGAAAATAGAGACATGTTGGTCAAAGGATATAAACTTTTAGTTATAACATAAGTAAGTTCTGGGCATCCAATGTACAAAATGGTGATAACACTTATCAATACCATATTGTACATTTGAAATGTGCTTAAGGGAGTAAATCTTAAGTCTTCTCACCAGAAAAAAAAAGGTAACTATGTGAGGTGATGAATATGTTAAATTGCTTGATGTGGTAATATTTCACAATGTATATGTATACCAACTCATCATTTTGTATGACTTAAATGTATATAATTTCTATTTATCAATTATACTCAATAAAGCTGGAAAAAATTGAAGAAGATACAAATAAATGGAAAGATATAGCATGTCCATGGATTGGGGGAATTAATATTGTTAAAATGTCTACACTACCCAAAGAAATCTATAGATTCAATGAAGTCCCTATCAAAATTCCAATGGCATTTTTTATAGAAAAAAAAATCCTAAAACTTGAATGAAACCACAAAAGACCCCCAATAGCCAAAGCAATCTTGAATAAGAACAAAATTGGAGGAATCACACCTCCTGATTTTAAATGATATTACAAAGCTACAGTAATTAAAACAGTAAGATATTGGTATAAAGATAGAAATATAGGCCAGTGGAACACAATAAAGAGACAGAAATAACCCACATATATATGATCTAATTTTTTATAAAAGCACCAAGAATACAAAATGGGGAAAGGATAGTCTCTTTAATAAATGGTGTTGAGAAAAATTGATATCCACAAACAAAAGAATAAAACTGGACCCATATCTACCACCATATGCAAAAGTAACTCAAAACAGGTTAAAGACTTAAACATAAGACCTGAAAGCATAAAACTTCTGCAAGAAAATATACGGAAAAAAACTTCTTGCCTCTGGTCTTGGCAATGATTTTTGGTTATGATACCCAAAGCACAGGAAACAAAAGCAAAGCTAAACAAGTGGAATTGCATCAGTCTAAAAAGCTTTTGCACAACATAGGAAATAATCAATAAAATGAAAAGACAGCCTATGTAAAGGGAGAAAATATTTGCAAACCATGTATCTGCTAAAAGGTTAATATCTGAAATATATAAGGAACTCCTACAACTCAATACCAACACAAAACTGGAAAAACAAACAAAAAACAACCAAATAACCTGCTTTTAAAATGAGCAAAGTGCTCGAATAGACATTTTCTAAGGAGATACAAATGGTCAACGAGTGCATGGAGAGATACTTAACATCACTCATCATCAGGGAAATGGAGATTAAAACCACAAGGAGATACTACCTCACACCTTAGCATGACTGTTTAAAACAAAACAAAACAAAACAAAACAAAACAAAACAAATGTTGGCAAGGATATGGAGAAAAGGGAGCCCTGGTACACTGTTGGTGTGAATGTAAATTGATACATCCATTATGGAAAACAGTGTGGAAGTTCCTCAAAAAGTTAAAAATAGAACTACCATATGACCCAGCAATTTTACTTTTGGTATTTGTCTAAATGAATTGAAATAAAAATCTCAAGGAGATACCTACACTCCCGTGTTCATTGCAGCGTTATTCATAGTACCCAGGACATGGAAATAAGCCCTGAAGGACAAATGTGTAAAGAAAATGTGTTACCAACATGCGATGGAATATTATTCAACCTTACAAAAGAAAGGAATCCTGTGATTTGCAATAATACGACTATACCTGGAAGACTTTAAGCTAAGTGAAGTAAGCCAAACACAGACAGGCAAATACTGTATGATATTACTTGTAAGTGGAATCTAAAATCATCAGTCATAAAAGAAGAGTAGAATTGTGGCTGTCAGGGCCTGGAGAGAGGAGAAAATGGTGATGTGAAGGTGTAAAGGTGTAAAGTTTTAGTTATGTAGGATAAATAAGTTCGGGAGATCGGCTACACAGCATAATGACTACAGTGCACAATACTATATACTTCAAATTTGCTAAGAGGCTAGATCTTATGCTAAGCATTCTTACCACAGAATAATAATAATAATAATAATAATAGATAGTGGGAGGAAACTTTGGGAGGGGATATGTTTATGGCCTTGATAGTGTCACTGGTTTTGTGTTACAGATTTTATATGTTAATCATACCCCAATAAAGTATTTTTAAATATATATATAATCATAGTCACACTTAATGAGCACATATTATGTGCCAAACATGTCTGTGTACATTATTTGATTTAGCCCTCATGGGAACTCTAGAAATTAGATGTTCAATTATTATTCCCACTTAACAGCTGAGAAAACTGAGTCTCAGAGAAGCTAATTGTCTTGTCCAAGGTTACAGAGCTGGTAAGTTACACAGTCAGCACTTTGAACCCAGGTATGTCATTTTTCACCAATATCACACCTCACGAATGCAGGCCATTTTGCAACTCATTGATTATGACTTTCATTAGCTCTGTGTATTCTCCAGCTTCCAAGGCGTGGGTGAGGAATGTGAGCCTCACAGAGGTTGAATGACCTGCCCCGGTCAACAGCAGGCAGCCGGTTGTTCTGGGATTGGAACATGGTCTCTGCACCACAGCACATGGATATACACCTACTAGATACGTTGCCTTAACGCTGTTTCCTTTGGATTAACCAACTCTCAGGATCATGACTTCCACAAAACAGAACCAAAAAGGTTAACACTTGAGATTAACGCAGAGTGGATGTTGAATGCCTGCATGTAATTAAACTTATTTTAAGGCCCCTTTCCATGGGCCCCAAAACTATGTAATTGCATTCCAAGGCTTTCTATATACAGATAGATATCAGGTCCTGGCCACATGTGATCACCAGGCTTTGGGTCCAAACTATCACAATCCAAGATTCCTGGAGGTGGGATTCCTTCAAAGGAGGCCAGGGAGCCTCAGAACTCTGCCCAGCTCCCCATCCACCCAAAGAACTTTCCTGCCCTTTCTCCTATTCCTTGTCCCCTCATCAGTCCCTCTCAGCTTTGAGACTGGATTTACACAGTGACTACAACTCCCACGCTGACCTCTAAATTCCCAGATCTGTTATGTCCCGGAATGGACCCACTAAGGGTTTCTTTTTGGCCTCCCCAACCAGGTCTGGGCACTGTGCCACATGCTTCCTATAATCTGTCCCTACCCCTCCCCAGATTTCTTGATACCCACAGTTTGTAGTAATCTCAACCTCAGATAGGACACTTTAAAAATAAAAAACATCACCCGTTTATCTGGTAAAGTCCACAGTACACAGAACCTCCATTGAGTAAAAGTGGGCTCTCAGTAAAAAGCATTAGTTAGGCTGAATTTCAAAAAATATCTGTGTCATGTTACCACCCTCTTCCCAAACATTGTTATGAATTAGAGTTCTTTAAATTATTACATTCTCTAATTGTCAGAAATTTATTTTGGGATACCTTAAAAAACAAATTTGAAGACGAATCAAGCAATGAGCCCTGATACTGAAATTGCTAAACTTCTCACGGACTCTACGAAGCAAACTTACATTTAAAATATCCTCTTCCAGGTTAGGGGGCTTAGGGGACTGATTGCAACGTTACTTGGTTACTTCTATAAAAAGGGTTGTGATAGCCAACAATAGTACTGTTAAAGAATAATTAGCATCTTTAGAATAGGATTCATGAATATTACTCATTGCAGTTTATGGAACCCAACCAAAAAGCACAGTCAACAGACCAACGCCTGGTTGATATCCAGAAATAGCCAAACCTGGCAATGTGGTCAGCCACATTCAACAGTCCAGCCAAAGAGTGGAGCGGGACCGGAGGCGGCGTGGGAGAAACGCTTCCTAGGGCATCCTGAAGATGGTCATTGGGTACAAGTGACCCCCAAATTCAATTTCTTCATTCCCAATAGTGCCCTTAAAAAAATGAAAGTCAGTCTTAACTACTATAATTGGAGTTTTGATGCTCTCATGCTTATCTAAGAATACATCCCTGCTTTCTGTTTTTATATGATCTTTATGACATCATTGAGCTTCGCGAATATTTTGGCAATGATTTCTATCTTTCCAACATTTTTGCCGAACTTGCTTTCTTCGTAAATGAGTAACAGTCTCTGTTCTTCAGGCAGCCTCTCCCATTACTGCCCCGCTCTATTAAACCTTGCTATTCCCTTTCTTAGTCCCTCCAAAGTGGGTCCCGCCCAAAGTAGACTTGCTACCTCATCTTCTAGATGTGTCCTGCATTCATTTCTCCATGTATCTTCCACTCTCCTCCGCATTTCTTCTGTAGACTTTAGTTTCAGCCGACACATCTGAGCTCACTCTGACAGTCTGCACTCAGAAAGAGTTCCTTTGGTTCTGCTGTTACATTGCTGTGTCTGTTGTTTAGACTTAATGATTTTGTTGGCTTGTTTCACCTCATTCTTTTCACTTCCCCCAACAATTCTTGAGAAGCATCATCTTGATTTCTCCCATTGGTCACCAAACCCCTTCGATAATATAATGGAGAGGGGTAAGGGGTGGGAAGGATGGCTTTAGAAAACTGGAATGCAAATGGCTCTGCTAAGCAGCTGTGTGATCTAAGGAAAACCACAAAGCATCTCTGAGCCTCTATTTGCTGGTTTGTAAAAGGGAGATTATCACCCCCAACTAACAGGGGTTGGAACAAGATGATCGATGATCGTGAAATGATAAAAGGGAAAGAGCTCCATGAACCACAAAGAACTGTTCAGAAGTAAATTGATGTTATTCTCCCAGCAACATCCCTGCTTTCATATGGGTAACTATTAGCAGCTATACTATTCTTCCCTCCATAGGATCTAATGTTCTCATCTCTTCTCTTTGTGACCTACTCCAGGGAGGTGTGGTCCAATGACCCAGGTATCAGTGTCCCAGAAGGTACAGTTGGGTCCTTAACCTCTGCAGCAGAAGCTCTTAGCTTGCTAGGGCTCCGCTCCATTGATAATTTCTTAAAATGCCCCCATGGCATGTCTTATTCCCCTCAGTCCCTAGAGAAAAGCACCAGTGAGTGGTTAATCCAAGCCATCGAGTCCTGCCACCAACTTTTACTAGGTGTGCCATGCTGGTCAAGTCTCTTAACTTCCCTGAGTCTCAAGTTTCTCCTCTATGAAATGGAGACAACAAGACCTCTCAGAGGCTCTCAATACATAAGATTGTTATGACTATTATTGTATTAAAGGAATGGAGGGAACTTGTTTAAGGGACATCTGGTTTTACTGCTGCTTTTCCTGGGATTAATACTTCCTAATAACTTGTTAACCAAGTCCCAAGTCTTTGCCATTGTGCCATTTCTAGGTTCAAAGAGAGAAGCCCTTCATCATTCCCCTAGATGACTTACTCTTCTCCTAGAACATCTTCCAAGATAAATCTCATTTCTCATACCATGCTCCATATCTCCAGAAAATGGAAATAAGATAAATATAACTCTTGGATTAATTTCAAACTGAACTGCTCACTGTTCCCCAAATAAGCCCCTCATGTTCTTGCCCAAATCCTACCTGTCTTCCAAGTCTCATGCTCTCTGCTTCCCCTGATGTTCAGAATTTTTGGCTAACGTGTCTTATCTCCTTGTCTGTCCTGATAGCTGCTGGAGGGCAGAGACCCTGCTTTCCATCTCACTGGGGGAATTCAGAGTGGGGCTTAAGGGGAAAAGGAACTGGGGAAGGTGGTAACAGCGACTAACACAGGAGGAAGAAAGATAAATAACTGAAGCCAGGGAAGATTTGAATCTGAGGGTCACCCTGTGTTCAGATAGGATTTTCATGAAGTGAAAACACAATCTAGTGTAAGAAACCCAATGAGAAAAGAGCTATGGGGAGTCTTTTGCGCCTGGAAAGGCACAAAATATTCTCATGGGCCTTTCCATATGTGATGTTCCACAAGACCATGATGAAAATTCATAAATAATGAAAAGCTAGATGTGAACATAAGATTAACATTAGTGTTCAATCAATGCAGAAATGATCGTTAGTTAAGCCAAAGGGAGAGTCTCCTAACAGCAGAGGTGTTCAGACTGTGCTGCAAAGCTCTCCTCCTCTGGGCACTTTCAGAGTCTTTAACTTTCTGTGTATTGTCCTCTTCTGGGGCTCTGCAGGGACAAGGCTGAGTCTGATTCCTGCCTGTCTTCTCGGCACCTAGGAGAGGGTCAGTCAGTCTTTCTCCAGAGCTGAGTGCTGGACTATGCCCCCTGCCCACCTTCTGTCACGCCACCAGAGCAAGTCCTCTGTACTCAAGAGGAGGCCTTGAGTTGCTGAGTTTTGATTCCAAGTCTGCATCTTTCCAAGGCAACACAACCAGCATGTTAGCTGAGAGGCCTCCATGACTATCTGCTGACACACACCTGCCCACCTCCTTGTACCTGCGGCTCTTACTTGTCTAACCCTGGCAGGAATGCCTCCTTAGCCCCAGTCCCTACCTGTGGACTCAACCTGGCCTCCAGCTCTGGATGCTTCCCTGGCCTGAGGTAAAGGGGAGCATAGGCCTCAGTATCAGCCAATACGGCAACTGAACTGATTCAGACCTAATCACAAGGAGACAAGATCTCCAGTCTTTTACCCTCCAGTCAATGCTGTAACAGCAATGGATTTGACTGCCATCAGCTTAATAATAAATCACCTGGTTTCATTCCTCCTTGTTCCAGTACAGACACGACTTCTATACAACAAAAGCATAGAAAAATTATAATTTTTATTTTATACTTTTTTTTTGCTTTACATTATAAATATTTGTTTCTATCTTATTGTCTGATTTCTAGTGGTCTAGTGGCTGGTCTAGTGGTCTAGTTGTCTAATGGCCCATTCAATCAGGTTGACAGACCACAACTTACTTCACCAGCTCTCTATTTCTGGACACTTAGTTACTTCCAAACTGATGCTAAACGATTCTGCAACAAACACTTTTTTTCTGGATTCAGAATTACTTTCAAGCAAGGATTTTCAGAAATGGAATCAATGAATCAGAGAAGAAGAGCATTGCAAAGGTTCTTAATATATAGTGTCATATTAAAGTTAACTTACAGTGCTATGAGCAATATAGAAGTGTTCCAGTTTCAACACATCACCTGAATTAAGTAACATAATTATCTAACATTTTAGCTAATTTAGAATGTATAATGGTATCTCATTAAAAAAATTGTCCTTCTTTAATCAGTGGTGAGGTTGGAAGTTTTCCCTTATATCTGTCGCTAATCACATTGCCCCTTGAATATTCTGACAGCATCAGAATTTCTGCTCTGGTGGCCCAGCTTCCCAAAGTCTGGGTTCTTTCATTTATAACCTGCTCTCCCTGACTCTGGCTTTTTAACCCATTTGCTAATCTCCTTGACACCACTTGATCCTACATTTGTCTACCATTTAACCAATGTCTATAAACTTGGGTAGAGATTTATAATCATGAATTAAGAGAAAGTCACCTGCAGTTAGAAGTCTGGATTCTTATACAACTCTCCTTTTTTAAACCATGTGGCAGTAACTGATTCAATTTTCTTCTGACAGCCCTCTTTTCTCACCTATAAAAGGAATAACACCACTTATCTGCTTAGCCCACAGTGTTATATGAGCACTCCTAGCCCTGTAAAGGCAAGGACAGTTAACTTCTGTAAAGAGCCATATGGTAAATATTTTAAACTTACAGGTCATATGGTCTCTGTTACAACTGCCCAATTCTGCTATTGTAACAGGAAAGTAGAAACAATGACATAAAGGAATGAGCATGACTGTGGTCTAGTAGAACTTTCTTTCTAGATACTCAATTTAATTTTATATTTGTATTTTAATTTTATATTTATATTTTATATTTGTATAATTTTATATTTCTATAAAATTTAATTTTATATTTATATTTCGTTTTATATTTGTATTATAACATGTATATAAGCATGTTATATTTACATATAAGTTATATATGCAATATATATATAACATAGTATAACATATAACTATATATAAATAACATAAATAATATATTATATGTTATATTGTATAATCATACATAATTACATTTCACATAATTTATATGTGTACAATATAACATATATGACATATAATAATACAAAATATATTATTATTTACATATTATAAATTTATAAATAAAAACATATTACATGTTACTATATATGATATATAATTATATATTATTATAATATATAACATACACACACACACACACACACACACATATCCCACAGGTGATGGTTTGCCAACACCTGCTCTAAAACCCTATCCAGCAAAAGATCTCATGGAGAAGATCAAAACAAATAAGTACAGAGAATAGGCAATAGTATTGTCACTGATTTTTAGTTGTGAAAACAAGAGACAAAGAAGGTGAAGGGACTTGCCCAAGGCCATTCAGTCTTTTTTTTTAAAGGAGGAATAACAGATGCAGGAGAACATTCCCCAGGCTGAGACAACGGATGCAAAGCCAAGGAAATGTGAAGAGCACTGGGGGTTTGGGTCAGCAAGATGTGAGGAATGGAGCTGGGGAGGACCTAGATCCCGCAGTGCTGAGAGTTTACGTTTCCTGAGGACACTGGGGAGCCCCTGACAATTCCTGAGTCACCATGGATCACTTTGGCCTTCTTAGTGCAGTTTAGGAAGGGCAAGCGCAGAGATGCTTGAATAGCCAGAGAAGGGAAAGGAGAGGTTGCTCTGGAAGAGAGAATGAGGCCCCCGCCCCAGGACTCTTCCGACCCCAACAGTGGAACTGGGATTCTGGGAAGACCTATCTGACTCCAAACCCCCAAGCAACGTGTGCTGCAGCCAGCCACCTCCCCAGTCAGTGATCCCAGCCCTGGGCCAACTCTTCCTCCCAGAACCTATTCCCAGTCCTCCTCTCCTTCATCAGTCAGCTCTACACTGCCCCCACCCAAAGCTACCGTGGTCATATTCCCATTAACAGAAAGAGCAAGTCCCAGAAGTCCCAGTTTTCCACATGCATGGAGGTGTGGAGTGGTAGACAGAGCTCAAGTCTGCCTGCCATGCTCTGCACGTACCCAGTCACCAGGAATCTCTGATTATAGATCTTCTCTGTCATGATGTGTGACCACAAACATAGCTTTCTTTTTTTTTTTTTAAAGATTTTATTTTATTTATTTGACACAGAGAGAGAGATCAGATCACAAGTAGGCAGAGAGGCAGAGAGAGAGGAGGAAGCAGGCTCCCTGCCGAGCAGAGAGCCCAATGCGGGCCTCGATCCCAGGACCCTGAGATCATGACCTGAGCCGAAAGCAGAGGCTTTAACCCACTGAGCCACCCAGGCGCCCCAAACATAGCTTTCTTTTCAGTCTGCTTTTGAGGAGTTCTATTCTCTTGGAGGACAAGACCGGCCAACAGTAACAAAGGCCCTACCGTCGGAAATGAGAACCTTACTACAATAGCCGCCAGAGTGGTACAGTGGGAAGAGCACACAATTTGGAAAATGATGACCAAGCCACAGATTACTTGACCCCCCGAGGTGTAGTTTCTCAGCAGAAAATGAGGGTAATTCGCTTTAAATGCGAAGATATGTAAATGTGCGTTATAAACTGTTGACCGCCATGCAAACGCTAGTTGACGATGCTATTATCAGGCCTGTGCTATTCCTAAAAAATACTGTAACTCAAATCATGACTCTTTTAGCCCCATTCAAAATGTGATGCTCATCATCTTCTACAGAAACTCTAAGGCAATGTTTTCAGATTTTTTTCACCCAAGCCTTACTTTCTTTCCTGCATGAATGGGAAACTGAATTCATTATGAATTCTCCTGGCACCAGCACAAATCCAAAGTGCATGTGGTTTGAAGTGACAAATGATAGGATGTTATTGCAGGGGCTGGTGGGGGCTGCCAGCACAGCCCCCGGGAGCGGCAGCAACAGCCTCTGCAGGGCAGGGTGGCTGCCGCCTACACTGAGAACATCACAAAGCACCCTGCCCCCTCCACGCCCCACCCCCTTACCCCACCCCTACCCCCC
>LNAC01000163.1:3218793-3231629 GCA_002007465.1 Ailurus styani | reverse complement strand
CCCACCCCACCACAGCAGAGGCTCTCAACCTGCCTGGCCTAGGAAACCCCAGGGTTATCGGATACACGTTTCTCCCTGCCTTTCTGGAAACACACTGACCTCGACAAGAATCCTTTCCTTGGGTTCTGATCAGGGCCTGTTCAAAGCTTAGAAAGACCCTGCATCACCTGGTCCAATGTATTCTTCTTACACATGGGGAAACCGAGGCTAATATAGTAAAGGTGACTTACCCCAAGTTACATAAGCCCCTGTCTTAGCATTAGGAGACTTTGGTGTGAATTCCTGTTCTGCAACCAACTAGCTTTGTGACCTTGATCAAATCATCACTGTTGAAAGATGATGAATAGTATCATCAATGAAAGCTACTAGTTCAATAGTACTTAAGGATCACTCAGCTGTATTCATCCTCAAAGCCTTACAATATACTGGAAGACAGGGTAGGCATTGCACTAATCTGCCTTTTGTTGAAGAGGAAATAGAAGCTCAGAGAAACTAAGTGAGTTACACAACTAGTAAGTGGCACCTTCTGTTTCCAAGTATCGTATTTCTCCACCAATATATATCGCTGAAATTCCTCAGTAATGAAACAGAATTAAAACTTGTCTTGCGAGATGTATAGATTATGTGAAAGTATGCTTGACCTAAAAACTATTTGAATGTTGCTTCCCAACATTTTGAAAACAAGGACCTACATTAGTTATCCATTGCTGGGGAATAAACTCCCTACAAATTTAGTAGCTTCTAGCAAGAATTATTTATGTTCTCAAAGAGTTCCGGGTCAGGAATATAGGGGCAACGTAGCTGGGGGATGCTGGCTCAGAGTCCCTGACCAAGTTGCAGCCAAGCTGTCAGCTAGGGCGGCAGTCAGCTCAAGACTTGACTGGGGACAGAATCCTCTTGTGGGCTCTTGCCTGTGGTTGGTGGCAGTTCCTCGCTGGCTGCTGGCGTAAGGCCTCTATTCTTCCCCATGGACATCTCTCCGTAGCTGCCTGAGTGTCTTCATTATGTGACAGCAGGCTTCCTTCAGACTGAGAGATCCAAGAGGGAGACAGAGAAAGTCCACCCAAGATGGAAGCCAAAGTGTTTTTATAACATAATTTTAAGGGTGACTTACTGTCACTTCTACAATATTCCATTCATTAGAAACATGTCCCTAAGTCCAGCTCTCCCTCAGAGGAGAGGATTACACAAAGACATGAACACCATGTGATGAGGATCACGAAAGCCATTTTGGAGGCTGGCTGCCATAGGACATCTTTATCATTCCAAGATCTTTGTTGACTCCCCCCTAAAAAATCAAGGTCATAATTTTTGTATAATGTGTTTTATTGAGAAAATATTAAACTATATGAAATTGCCCATATTTGATGATTTGTGATTCACAGAAAGGTAACTTTATATGGTTCAACCAAATTTATAACCTCTGTAAGTTCTTAGACATCTGCTAACATTTTGTGATTAAGTTGTATTTTATTAATCGCATTAGCGTATGTGTTCACTGGGAAAATGTTACTATGAATACATAGTTGGAGGTACATTATTTATTTGGCCTTCAGACAATAGTTGGTGGAAAGTGGATTCATGCCTACCCACCGCCTTCCTAGAATTAACTACATTGACCCATGGGGATCTAGGACCCATGGAGGCAATCATTGCACAAGCCAGGCGTGAGATACTACTAACTCTGGTAGATGCCGAGTGTCCTTTCTATTATAGCATATGGTCTTCCACTGAGTCTTGTAAAAGACATGGAAATGGCCTTTTCTGTTAAAATGAACAATTTCAATCAATCAGTTCTGATTTACTAATCACTACCCCATATCCACCGGGGATTTTGTCATAGTTACCAGTACTGAAGAAACAAAACTAAAAGAATCATTTTTAAAGCTTTTTTTTATCACTTTATCCTTCCAATTTTTGATGGACTGCACTTCAGGCCATTGACCTATTATATATCCTTACTGATTTACCTGGTTAATGCTTTACTATTAATACAACCCAAGAAAAAGTAGTTGATATCAATGATTTGATTCAGGGATTGGCTATCCTACATAGTTACTGAGAAACTGCTCTGGGCAGAAGCTGCTTCTAGCTCCTCGGGATACAGTGGTGAACAAGAAAGGCAAGATCTCTGTTCTCATGGACTTTACATTGTAATGGTTCTCAAACCTGGCTTCTTAGAAATATGGATCCTCGGGACCCACCCTAGACTTCCCGAATCAGAAAATGTGGGATAGAGGGCAGGAATTCATATTCCCTAATGCCTCATAGGTGACTCTGAGGTCGCAGAGTCCATGGCCCAGCATTTGGGAGCCATTGGTACGTACATATTTCAGTTCTCAACTGCTTCACCTCCCATTTACTCTACAACCCACAACAGTGATTTCCACCTTTACCATTTCACAGAAATTGGTCTTGCTAACATCACCAATGAACTCCTGATAGCCAAGTCCATGGCCTATTTCAAACTTTGTCTTACTTTCTCCCTTTATGGCATGATACTGCTGGCCTCATGGTGCTGCTTGAAATCCTCCGCCCTTGGCTTTTGACAATGTTCTTTTTTGGTTCTCCTCCTAATCTTAACTCTGGTTGCTCCCTCTCGGTGTCCCACTGATCCTCTTCCTTTCCCACTGGATAACTGGTGGTGGTGGTGGTGGTGGTGGTGGTGGTGGTGGTGGTGGTGGTGGTGTGTGTGTGTGTATATAATGGAGACAGCAACAGTACCTACCCTACATGATTATTATGAAAAGTAAATGAACTAATGTAAATAAGACACCGAGCACAGATCCGGTACATAGTAAGGATACTTTCACGTTAACATCCTTCCAGTCTCTCCATAAGCCTACTTGCTTAAGCAAATACAAACATTTGCATTTGAGTCAGATTCCATTGTTAAGCCCAATCTTAGGCCAGAGGGTAGGCAACTGTACCCCAGAAACTGTATGCATAATTTTATATAAATATGTTTGTTTTTCTGAGGACAGAAGCCATTACTTTCATGAGATTCTCAAAGGAGTCATTGTCTCTAAAAATGTCCAGAATGCTTCAATATCATCTGCTGATCAACATTTCAACAACCATTGCCATTTTCACTGGCTCCTAAGCACACTACTTTCCCATCAGGATATGCACCCGGGACTCTTCTTTTTTAATTTTAGTAGAGTCTACATTCATTTGTGCACACATTAATTCACAATTATTCACTTGTGCAATAGGCAATTATTTGTACTGACTCTACATCTGACATCACTAAGCCCAGGGTTCAGGGACACACAGACCATGAGATCATGCACAAGACAACTACCTAAGCTGTGATGAAGGCTTAAAGGGACCATAAAATTTGAAAAAGGAACTTTCCAGCAGCTTGGCAGCAAAAGCTTTAAAATTTGCTACTTTCAACAACAATAAAAATGTCTCTAAGGGGCATCATTCAGTAGGGAACAGATATGTAAGTTAGAGAATGTTTTCTGTTTAACTGGACAAAAGCTAAAGAAAGACAGTCTCCCAAATTCTCCCACCTATCCTCCTTGCCTCTTTATTTTAGTTTTTCTGAATCAATATCTTCCCTTTATGTTCCAGCTTCTGTCTTTTAACTCAGTGTGAATTGTGGACTCTCAGACTCTTTGATATAGAGGGACCTGTAGTCTACAGACACAGCATATAAACAAGGGCTAATCTTTATATCTCCAAGGGTAGGGGTGTCACTACCTTGAGAGGCCCATTCTATATTTGAGTGGGTCTAATTACCAGTAATTTCCTTCTTGTCTTGAGCTGAAATATGCTTTAATTTTCACCTCAAAATCCTATTTCCAACCTCTGGGATTGTATATGTCTTCCACATCAATACTTTTCATTAATGAGTCATAAAATCAATTTTGGGATTACATTCAGCATTATGTTTAATAAAATTAGGATAGGATAGGCTACAAGAATAGACTAGACTAGAATGAATAGAATAGAATAGAATAGAATAGAATAGAATAGAATAGAATAGAATAGAACAGAATAGAACAGAACAGAATAGAATGATAGAAGAATAGTTCATAGCATGGGAGAGAGATAAATTTTGATGTTTCAGTTGTGGATGTATGTAAATGTGTACAAGGTTGTGATATAAAATTTATTTCTTACTATGGATTGCCACTGAAACATTTGAAAAACACCAGTTCCTTCAGATAATTTAAGACAGTTGTGTCATAGAACCCTATGCCTTTTGTTCTCCACATTCAATATCCCAGTCTCCTGGAATGTCCCTTGTATGTCTTTTTTTCAAGTCCCTTCCCTACTTGGGTCTCTCTCCTCTGACTATGCTCTGTCTCAAGTGTTCCTACTGAAATGGAATGCACAGAACCTCCCAGCCACTGAAGGACAGGGAGGCAGACGGACAACACACCGCTGGGGGCAAGGAGGCAGGCAGGAATTCTCCATGCTTCATTGTTTTCTAAGTTCTTGGGTGTCCACAGAGGTGGAGCACCGAGGTCATTGACTCTGTCACCAGAAAGCTTCCAGGGAGGTATTTATGGGAGTCATGAATTCAAATACACATAGTGTCCAGCTACTCTACCAGGGCTTGGTCTAGGGCCCAGAGATAGAGAGGTAATATTACCATCCTGCACCTTACAGGCCCACTCACGCCCATGACCTCATTGAATCTATGAGCTAAAAGTCACCTCATTTTACAATAAGA
The DNA here is from genome assembly GCA_002007465.1 of Ailurus styani. Taxonomy (NCBI): domain Eukaryota; kingdom Metazoa; phylum Chordata; class Mammalia; order Carnivora; family Ailuridae; genus Ailurus; species Ailurus styani. Next base: position 3,226,942 of record LNAC01000163.1, on the reverse strand, counting down.
AACCTGAGGTGCAGAGAGGCAGGTAAAATTTTCTTGATATATTTTAGGACTTGTCATAAAGCTTGTAATAACTGTTTGCCAGACAACGTACAGTGTGATGTAGGTGACAGTCGTGGTAGCTCTCCCTTTAATGGCATCACACAGTTTTCAAGACAGTCTTGTGTCCCTGATCCTGATCATCCAGTGATACACGCACAGAACAGGATAGTTTTCCCATCTTTCAGACGAGAACACCGGCCCAGGGAGACTGAGTTACTTACCCAAGGCCACACAGCTGGAGGGTAGTAGAGCTAACTCTCACTTCGATCCCAACACTAAATCCAAAGCTGTTTTCAGGGGCCCCTCTGCCTAATGCTGACAGTTTGACCCAGACCCACAGAAGCAAATCGCTCTTTATCTTTCCTGGCCCATAAATTTACACACAGAGAGATGCTAGGGTGCTAATGGTCCATCCAGCTATCCTGTTATGCCCGCAATGGCATTAGCCTTTGTGACTCTAGCCTAAGATGGATTCTTCCCGCAAATGGCCATCAACTTTGGGCCAAGTTATAAACATTATTTACATCAACCTTAGACAGGAGCTGAGTCTGTGGTCAGGGTGCCAGGGAATATATGAGAAAAAATCAGGCGGCCTTAATCTCTGCAGCATGTGGAAGGAAATAAAGACCACCTTGACTGATGGTTGGCTTGATAGACCTGAAGAGGATTAAGTCTGACTGTGACAGAAACGGCTGGGGAGCCAAAGTGAAGACAACTCGATGAGGTATGGCCCTTTGAAGTTTAAACTTCTAATCTCCAAGGACCAGAGTGACTTTGTAAGGAATTCAAGAAGAACGCAATTCACTCAACATATAATAGGATCCTGAAATCTTAAGAATGTTTTCTTGCAGCCAGAAAAAGGCAAGAAGCCTACTGGTACCCACCGTGGGGTGACTGAAGTCTCAAGCAGCCGTGTCACTCTGATAACTCAGCGCGACAGAGGTTTTACAAGACTGATGACATTTGCAGGTACTGACACCTGCCCAAATTCATCCCTGAACCAGAGAGCTTACTAGATAGAAGCAAGCAACTTAAACATATCCATGCATTCACCCCAAACAGCAGACTGGCAGAGTTGAGCCCAGAAATAAATGGAGTTTCATCTCTGGGGTTTAACCTTAAATACCACCATCGGATTTTGGAGGGTGATTCTCTCACACACACCCCGTCCCCACCCACTATTTTTCTTCCCTGGAGGGGTTCGCCTTTTGATAATAAGCTCTACTTGCATTTGCAAAACATAAAAAAGTGAACTTCCAGATGCACTTCTCAAAGTGCAATCCAAACATGAAGGAAACAAGAAATCCAAAAGTCAAAGGCGAGTGGGAGGTTTTCTTCTCCCCCAAATCTCTGGGGAGTCCAATTCATTCAACATGCTCACATTCTGGTTTCATTTCCATTTTCTATAATAGGAGATGAAGTTGTAATATGTCAATGTTGATGTATCAGAGAGATGATGAATTCCAGGCTAAAACACAGCGACATCTGCTTGGAAACGAGATGGAAGAAATTAAGATGCTTACCATGATTATTTTCCTCCCGAGCAAATTTATAGTATCTCTGGTCTCAAGGGCAGAAATTCCAGACAGATTAGCTTTTCATCTCCTAGGTAACTCTCTGAACTGCATAGCTATAGAAATTCATTGCTTTAACACTGGGTGTCCTTATTAGGGAAATATCTTAAATTCTGTGCCAACAAAGAAACTCATTGACTACTAAGCAATAGTCATGAAAATATTTATGACATGGATTACAAACAGGTGCTCCAAATAGAACAAAAGCTGGGGTTATTCACCACTTGGACCAACCGGGGAGAAAAAAATTATTTACACCTAGTACAGTACGTTTTATGCTTTCGGTAAATATTTTTTCTGGGTTGTGTGCCCTCATTTCTGGGAATGGTAAATTTGCTCAAGTACCAGAGTGAATTGGCAAATGTGAATAGAGCCATAGGAATAATAGGTGCTGGAGCTATAGGACTGCCTATATTATACTCATTCAAAAATTATTCCAAAAAGATGTATCCAGTCCCTACTATGTGCACTATGCGCCTGGTTTTGGCACTGGGGATGCAAAGAGAAATACAACATGACCCCTGGCTGGTTCAAAATCTGCTTTATCTATTTATAAATGTCTTAGGAAGCTGTGCAGGCATAATCATGTCCATTTCACAGATGGGAAAGCTGAGGCTAGATGAGGTCACACTCCAGGAAGTGCCAAAGTCCCGAATGGCACCCCAACTTTCTTTTTTCAAGTCCAGTGTCTTGCCTACTCCCTCATATACTGTCATGATAGACATGAGACCCAAAGGGGGTTTGGGTCACCCAAGGGCAACCACTCGCGGTGTCTGAAGACATTAAAGCTGGCTTTTGATCCATTATTAACATCCCAATGCATTTCATTTTATTTTTCATCCAGATGCTTAGCACCATGTAGACCCAGCTGTGGTCTCGATCAGGACTAAGTGATACTTTGTAGGAATGACTGAAATGCTTGCTGAAAAACTCTTCTCTTCCAATTGTGTTTTGAAGTGATCCAATGTGGGGAAAGAGTCTGGGCCTTTTTGAAGCAGCTTCTCTCAGAACTTTAGCAACAAGAGTTGTAAAATGTTCCCAAAAATACTGCTTGGCACGAAAACCTCTTTCAATGCAAATGAGACATTGATAAAAAGGAATTTGTTAAGAGAGACAGGAGTTGGGGGTGAAGCTCATTAGCCACTTGGTTGCCAAGGAGGTGAAGCTGCCAGAAAAGCCCCAGTTGGACTGGGGAGGAATGCCTGGGGGGTTGGCGGTAGGGAGGGGTGTGCACCAAGCCCACGGGGTCATTTGCAGTCAATAAGGCACAAAGAGGACATTTTTACACCCATCCGATCCTATTGATTTGATTTTTTAAATACTGGCAGAATTAATATGTGACTAAAATAACCACGATAAAATGGAAAGTGAAAATTGTTTTACGTTCAGAAAACCTGGATTGAGGATTCCCTCACCTATTCATTGTGTGACCTTGGGCAGGTCCCTGAACTTCTCTGAACTTCCATTCCCTGTCTCCAAAGTGAATATAGTAATATAGTAATTCCTACCTCACAGGATGAATATGGCAGATCTGACAGTGCTTATTAAATTGTAAAACGGTTTATGAATCCAAGTTTCCCTTTTCTATTTACACAAAAATTCAGATCCAAATACAGAGTTGAACGTCTCACTGTGCTCAAATATTATTCATCACCAATTCAGTCTACCTTTCAGCGGCCCCAGACTTGGTCGTACTCTGCACCTCCCGTAAGAATGAACATTCCGAGTACCTTCAATGGGCACCCCTGTCCCCCGTGGGGGTTTTGGTTCTGTGATCTCAGACCTGAGAGTGTTTGCAGCATCCCTGACTTGGGAAAGAAAGGCCTTCTACTGGTCTTCCAAGCACTCTTATATGCAAAAGGCCACACAGCAACTAATCCAAATGTCTAACTGCAATCTCAAGCTTGACCCTTGACCTCCCCAGCGTGTTCTGCACCACTTCTTCTCATTTAAGTAAATAGCAACACCATTCGCCCCATAGCTCAGATCGAAAGAGTGGGGGTCGTCAGCAACTCCCCCATTGCATTCACTCTCCATCAGTATCCAATCCAGCCCCAGTTCTGTCACTCTGCCTCCAAAGGGCATCATGCACACACCACACCTTACCTCCTCCACCAAGACCAACCTACTCCAACCCCAAACGTTTCTTGTCTGGAACACTGACAAAGGGTCTTCATCTTTCTCGCTTTTCCTACCCTCACCCTTTTATAGTCTCTTCTCACTATAGCAACCAGAGCAGCCCTTTAAAGGTATGTTGGGCCAATCATGAAGACCTTCAGGAGTTTTCTGCCTCACTCAGAATAAAGGCCAACATCTTTACCATGACTTGCACAGTGCCATCTGAGCTCCAAGTTCATTTTCTTCCAGTTCCTCACCTTGCTCCAGCCACTCTGGTGCTCTCACCCACCACTTACCCCTTGCCTGGAGAAATTTGTTCTTGTCATTCCTCTTGCCTGGATCATTTTCACCCTAGATATCTACTTGCTACATTTTTTCCTTTCTCCAAGATTCTGCACAAATATTACTTCCTTGCAGAGACCTTTCCTGATTGCCTCTGCTACTTATTTTCTTCTTAGCACTGATTTATATATTGTATTGTATTGTATTGTATTATATTATATTATATTATATTATATTATATTATATTATATTCTCCTGTTTATTTTCTATCTCCCCACAGGAATATAAGCCCCACAAGGGCACTCATTGGTCTTTTCCATTTATCACCATATTCCCAGCACTCAGATTACACTGGTACATTGTAGATGCTTTAAGAGGCTGTGTGATGCATCCTTGAGCCCATCAGGAGATCAGAGCTGCCTCTCAGTTAGGGGCATGCTCAATCCAGTTTGGTGAATGGTATAATCAAGAATTGAGAGAGGACTGTGTGTTAACCAAGGTGTTCTGCCTGGAGTGGAGGAATAAAGAGGTGACTATAACATGCAAAGATCCCAGCAGACTTGCACACGGCTAGGATCAAAATGCCTGGACCTCCACCACTCATGGGGACTGAAAGGAATCTTGCTGGGATGACAAAAGGGCCCTGAACTCAGAGGTACATTCCCCAAGCCCAGCTCTCTTGGATCTGATTTCTCCAAGGAGCTTCGTGATCAAATATGGCCTCCCCAATCGGCATAAGCCCAAGAAGGTGGGCCCTGCCCTAAGTAATGACCAGAGACCAAGTAGAAACTTCTACTTCCCTCTCTTGTTTTGCTGATGTATTTTTAATCTATCATGCACTGAAGACCTACTCCATCTATCATTTACTGAGGGCCTACTCCATGCTAGGCCTTGTGCTAAACAATCAGCCCGTGTTGTATCATTCATATCATTTAAGAAAAGAGACATTACCCTGATTTTACGGGTGAGAAAACTGAAGCTCATGGGGGCTCAGTAAGTTGCCCAGCATCACATGGATGGAAAACACAAACCCTGAGACGTGAACCAAAGGGGTTCAGAGCACGCCACCCTAAAACAGGTCACTTCGACATCTTAATTATCTTGAGCTGAAGGCACCAGAGAAAGAGCAGATGAGCAAGGGGCCCCCTGACTTCCTCCTTCCAACCAAAAACAGGTTATAAAATTTCCCGTGGGAAAGGTGACCTCCCTGCACCAGGAAGAGAACATTCTGACCACCAGGGGAGCTGACACCCAAATGGATCTGTACAAACAAACCTACTAAAATAATCCTCATCTTCCGTGAGTCCCCCACACATCGCTTAATTCCTGTCCCACATCTCAGTGCCCTAGAAGCTTAAATCCCTTTTCCTTTGTCTTGTCACTTTTTCAGACATTGACCATTCTTCATTAAAAGAGGTCCAAAGCACTTCTTAGGGGTTTCATTTTTCTTAGGAAGGCTCCTGTGTACTTGTAAAAAACATTAAGTAAAATGCATATGCTTTTCGGGCGCCTGGGTGGCTCAGTGGGTTAAAGCCTCTGCTTTCGGCTCAGGTCATGATCTCAGCGTCCTGGGATCGAGGCCCGCATCGGGCTCTCTGCTCAGCAGGGAGCCTGCTTCCTCCTCTCCCTGTCTCTCTGCCTGCCTCTCTGCCTACTTGTAATCTCTCTCTCTGTGTCAAATAAATAAATAAAATCTTTAAAAAAAAAAAATGCATATGCTTTTCTCCTATTGATGTGGCCTATGTCAGTTGGACTCTCAGGTCCAGCCACAGAATCTAAGGAGGAAATGCAAAAGTGTTTCCTCTCCTATAGAATCTTCCTCTAAATAATACCTCCCCACCTCATCGTCACTGAATCAAATGTCCCTGCAGTGTCTAGCGGTAGGTGACTTGGACCTCTGAGTTAGTTCCTACAGTGAGGACGGATACCGTAGAATCTCCAGAGCTGATAAGCAGAGACATTGAATCTGGATCACAATGACCATTCCAGGGAGCTTGGGTGGCTGCTGCCTCTGACACGCAGGAGGCCAGGAGAGAGGCAGCCTCTTCTCAGGCCCTGGGTCGGTCTCCCAAAAGGGGACTCTGGCCTACTGGCCCAGCCTGAGCTGGTATCATGGGACCCACAGAAAAGGTGAACTTTAACTTATTTAATGATTGTGAAACTCTTTGGGTTTCAGTTCCTAGGGACCGCCTCTTTCTCTAATTCTCTTGAACTCTCTCTGCTGGTCACCAGAAAAAATGTCTTTCACGGCCCCTATCCTCAGACTGGAGACAACATCCTGACCCCAGAGGCTTACCAGATCTTCTGAGGTTGGTAGAGGAGACGGACCGGTGTTTGTCCACACCTCTAAGGAGGACTTCTTCAAGCAGGCACCCCTAAGCCTTGATAAAGGCACTTGTCTCCTGTCTTGTGAGAGGCTGGGAGCTGTCCCTTGTGCAGCTCGTAAATCCTAGCGCATCCTGAAGTGAATTGTCATTACCGAAGATGGAATAAGTGAAAATCCTCAGCGAGACATTCAGATCTCATACAAGTATCAGTTGTTATGATCCCCCAAACTCTCTCACTGTGCTCTGCACAGGCACTACCAATAACCAAAGTTATTCTCTCCAGAGCATGCTGAGAGAGAAAGCTATTTTGCTGAAGATTGTGTCTTTGACATTCACGCTCCAACAAGGATCGTCTCTTCTGGGCCTAATTTGACTTTTTTATGTGCCAAGAGGAAACTTTCCTTCTGAAGGGCAGGCATACAGATATCTGAAGAGGCCTTTAGGAGGTACTTTATAATTTCCTTGAATTTCCTAGAATGTTTGGAGAATAATGTGTATTGATTAACTGTCTCTTTCAAAATGCTTAAAGTTCTCCTATCCTTTTCTTTTTTAAAGGGAATTAACAGTGAAGAAATAGAAAAAGAGAATATACCTGTTCACTCACCCATGTTTTCTAACTATAAAGAGTGTGGCCTAAAATCCCATGAAATAGAATAGAGTGCATGCAAGGGCCGTGGAAGCCAAGCAGATTATTCCTGATAAATTTTGGAACCAGGGCCATGGGAATAAGGGATGGCAGAGACACCTGGAGACCGTGTGCCCGAATCTGCCTCGGTCAGATTCGTCACGTGGCAGTAACCATGCCACTAGGCTGGCCGGCGTGACCACACGGAGAACCCCGAGTCCAGGGTTACCAGGGGCGTGTGACCTTCGGCTGCCCGGTGCAAAGGGAAGTGGAGAACTGACCTTGCCGCAGACTTGGCTGTGTTATTCAATACACAAAGCAAGCGACACTCGCAGGCCTATATTCCAATAGAGACTTCTGCATCCAATCAATGACGTGGCACACTCAAAGCTATGATCAGTGATGTCACATAATAGCAAAACTAGCATGTCTAAGGGCTTGGGTTTTTTTTTTTTTATTACTTTGCCCTAAATGCAGGGTTTCTGGATTTTGTTTCTTCCTTGGTGGCCCTGGGGGATTGCCATTTTGGCATACCGATAACCCAAGGCACAAGGCAGGAAGCTTTGCTGCTGCAGAGAGCACTGGATCCGGAGACCGCCCTGGGCTGCATTCCTGATTCTGGCTACTGGCTGGGGAGCTCTGCACAGACTACCTCATTTTCTGAGCCCTGTTGCTACACCTATAAAGTGCAAAATCTGAAAAATGCAGAGGACCAACCTCAGGAAGTAAGCATGATCATCCCCGTGTCACAAGTGAGGAGACATTGGCCATGAATTGGTAAGGAAAAGAATGGAAACAAGGTGAGATTCTTCAGATGATGTTTCTGGTGCCCGTCTACACCATGACTACCTGAGGCGGCCTCGACCGAGAAGGAAAAGGAACATGGGGAGTGGACCTCACATCTGTGAGAAGTCCAAGTCTGGGCAGGGTGTGAGCAGGGAGGGAAAAGCATGGCAGTGGGGCTACTGCTTATCCACCCAAAAACACAAGCCTGCCCTCCACCGCCACCCCGCTTACCACTGGGCCGCACCCGCAGGGCTCCTAAGGTGAGGGAATGGCCAGGTCCTGTGCCTCTGGCCTCTGAGGACCTCTGCAAGTGGATGTGCCTCACAAGCTGCAACAAAGGCTGCTCGAGGGACTGGATGATTCTGGAGCCTTCACTTTTACATTAAATGCATTTTACA